>BQNB010011575.1:0-81082 GCA_026074375.1 Tanacetum coccineum
CTTGTTTATGTGATGCATCCCGAGACCGCGTAGTGAGTATTAAGATTTGCTAGATAAGAGGCACTAGGATTAACCCATGTTTTAAATCTGTAATTGTTATGATGGTCACCTTGATCATATAACTATCCCACACCCTTGCAATGCACTCATTTTTAGTGCAGGATACCCCTAGTACACCCCTCTGAGCCTATCCTTTTCACGGTTCTCATAATTTTTGGGTTAAGCCGGACTATGAATAAAGAGAATTGTCACCCTTAAACCAATTGTTACACCTAAATCGTCTTAGCCTACCTTGTATGTACTCGCTTTTAGTACATTATTGTTTTAATCCAAGTTAATTAATGAGTACACGGTTGTTAAGTTCTTATCCTTGTAAATACAGTTTTAGGACGATTGGGATTCATGGTAGTATTTATTTCGCGAAAGAATGGGGAAGAAGAGTTAAGTCAATACACCCATATGTTTGTCAAACGGTCTCCATGTTATTTTGATCCTACTTAATTCGGGTTATTAGTTAGATTATAATTCTGAGTTCTAAAACTCAAGTGTAGAGGTATGTTTATAAACCCCAAGTGATGTATTATGTTATTAAAAAAAAGAGAAAAATAGAAAAGAAAAAGAAAGAGATTGATGTAGAGTTACGTGGAGTTTGTATATCTTCGTCCGAGTGTTTGGCTTAGCAACCCAACCAGCATGTATTCGTATAAATAATTAACTAACCCTCTCACCTCAAATTCACCCAAAAGTCACTCTCCAAATGTATCCTATCCATTTTCGTTTCCATTTATGTTATCTTACACCTACACCTCATAACCCTTAAAAGACCTCTTTGATAGGTAATGACCAATACTTGGGCCTAGCGGTGGAGGTTTGATTCTTTACCAAGCCTATGGTAATTTATATGCTATGACATGTAATGAGTGTTAATTTTATATTTCCCATAGTTGTTATAATTTATTATACACCCGAGAGAAAGAGAGAATCCCAAACACTTATGTGAGGTGCTAGTCTATTCTTTCCGTGCTTTTAATTATGAGGTCTAGAAGGTTGTGTCGTAAACTTCTTTTAAAGAGTAGGTTAAATGCCCCTAATATCGCTATTGTCTAGGTAGAAAATCCTATTTGCTTGAGGACAAGCAAATCCCAAGTGTAGAGGTATTTGATGAGGTGTCATTTTATATAGTTTTTCAGGGTAATTTAACCCCCTAAATCATACAAATATGCCTAGATTATGTGCTTAATTGTTTGTTTTTAGGTTTTTAGCACTTGGATGACATTTAAAGGAAATACACGTGACTTGGGCTCATTTGGAGAAGAAACGGACAAGACTACGGACCAACACTAAAATCTCTTGAAGAATGATGCAAACAGACCGTAGAGACGGTGTCGCAAGCATAAAGAGACGCCGTCGTGATCTTTCTAGTAACGGCATCTAGGATTTGACGATGACGTTAGAACGTAACCGACTTAAATTAGATCTAGAAGATTCGACATGGCGACGGCTCCGCGACCATTACTTGACGCCGTTGCAACGTTTTTCCTATAAATACAAAACCGATTTTAGGGTTTTAAGTGTGTAACTGTGTATAACTTTTGGGAGACGAACCCTAATCATTCTAGCAGCTTTTAGGCCGTCTTTAGGGCCTTAAAACCCTATTGTAACTGACCTAAATCCATGTTTTAATCAAGTAAGATTGTGTATCATTAATCATTTAATATGTCTATATGTTTTTTGATTGATTTATGTCTAAACCCTCTTTTGTATTTACTTATGATTGTATGAAACTTAGATTGTAGATCCTTTTAATGTTGCTTCTTGTGATGGATGTGCGCGTTAGGCTTTAGAAAACTAGCCATAAGATATTTAATTGGCATAGACGTCTAGGGAAACGCGAGTGTGTAGAAGAGGATACCATTGGTAACAGTCTTCATACTACCTTACCCCTAATATGGTTGATCCCTCTTAAGATATTTCAATTGCATTTAATATACTCTTAGGGGCCTTGTAATAGTCTTCATACTACCTTACTTATGTGTTGCCTTAACGGAATATTAAATAGACGGCGAGTTCGTGTAATTCGTTCATGACTTAGGAAATACTTACACATATTATCACAAGTGTGACAAAGCAACAGGATTAGGAGAAGCGATCTAAGGAGTAGTACATGATTAAGTAAATGCATCTTTTTATCATAAAGTTATCACCAGTAGATTAGATTAGATTTAGTTTAATTAGTTAATCAAACCAACCTCTCAAACCAATGATCTTTATTGCTTTCTTTAAAATAAAAATACAAAAAGAATCTTTTCTCAACCCTGTAGACCTCTGTTAGATTTTGTTCGAGCTTCCCAACCTATTCCCCTAGAGAACGATAACAGCCCCCGAGTCTTACCTATACTACTACTACAACGATTAGGTACGCTACCTATAGAGTTGTAAAACTTCGTGTTGAAGTCTTTACGACAACCGCACAATACCTAACCTTCTTAGGGCTTTAAAACACATTTGAGAAGCTCAAAAGTGAAGCGCACATGGGGTTTAGAAAGAGGAAATGACTAGTTTTAAGCAAGATACAAACCAGTCCTAGCGTGCTGGTCTCACGCATCGGCGTGCGAGCTTAGTGCGCCATAGACTATTTTTCTATTTCTTGCCTATAAATAACACCCTCTTGACATGATCACTTTCACCTCTAGCCAAACATTTCTCCTCTCTATTTCTCTTATATCTCTCTAAGTATTTCAATCTTCTTGTGCCTTAACATCTTTTTATCATCTCATTAAAAGCAAACTTCTTTGCAAGAGAAGAACACATAATAACCTAATCCACTCTTGTGTGTTGTGTCTAGATTGAGTCTTCTTCTAGTCTTCTAGTCGTATATTATTGGTGTCTTATTGTAACGAATACTTAAACACTCTTATTCATTTATAACTAAGTGTTAAGTCTTACGTTGGGTGCGGAGAAGCAAAGTTGTAATAAGCTTCTGCCAAGGGCAGTCAAGCTTGGGTTTTGGTACTTCTTTGGTAGAAGTCTTTATGTTGGTGTGGAGAATACTCTAGTTCTTTGTGGGTGGTTCCGGGTGCGGACCGTTAAGGAACTAGCTTAGGTCTAGGTGTAGATTGGTGAAAGCTAAGGTTCTACGATTTATCCACCACAAGGATTTAGTACCAGTAAATAGTATATGTGTCGCATATTCAAAAATAGACATGCATATGATCTAAACCCTTTATATCGAAAAAGTATAAATTAGTGGTGTTAAGAGGCTCTAGTGGTTCAATGCGATGGTTAGTGGTGGTGGGTGGGGTTGGTGGGAGAGGCGATGCTTGGTAGTGGCAAGGTTGGTGGTGGAAACTAAAGTGACGACAGTAATTAGTGTGGTGGCGACGTCGAATTTGAAATGTTTATTTAACGAAAACATCTAAATTAACAAAAAAGAAATTAACTGCTTTTTTTAATAGAAATATAAGATAACTTGATAAAAAATGTTCCCTCAATTTTAATACCTATTTGCGCCATTTTCCATTATGTTATTGTACCAGATCTACTTTTTTAAAGCTTTTTGTAAGCAAAATTGAGGCGACAATGAGACACGGGAACTAGTAGAAGTCTATATTATGGGGACTATTATTGGCATCCTCTGGCTCACAGAAAAGTACAAAAAAGTACACAGCATTCTTTTTTGACTTCATTGTTAATAGTAGAACGCAGTTCTTTATCAGTTTTTGTTTAGTATTTTTTGCCAGTTTTTATACTTTTGACTTGTTAAACTTTATATAATCTGTTTCATACTTTCAATTATATAGTTTTATAATAAAAATAAAATTATAAAAATAAATAAATAAAATTAAAAAAAATGAAAAAATATGAGGAGGTACAAATGGTGTTTTAAGGGATCTAACCTAAGGGTGTTAACGATCCAAGCCGAGTCGAGTTTTGGCCTAAACGAGCTATGCTCGTTTATTAATTACTCGGTTTGAGCTCGAATAAAATTTTATAAATGGGCCTCTAGCTCGAACTCAAATATTTTTCGTTGTTGTTCGAGCTCGATCTCGAAGCTCGTTTAAAAAATTTAACTTTTTTTAATCCTACAATAAACTAACACAAGCTCGTATAAAAGACCGGTAGGCTCGTTTATTAATTCGATCTCAAGCTCAAAAACTCGTTTAAATCTATAAAAATTGTTTTAAAGCTTAAACTAAAGTTATGTAACTTATAATAAATACTAGTTTGCATTTAAAGCACAAGAGTGTATTATACTCATATTTATATTTTTTTAAGCACAAGTAGATGTAATTCCCTTATGAAAAATAAAGTAGGTCTTTGTTTGACAGTGCCCTTGTTGGGTCAGTTGCTGAGCCCTTCAGTCTCTTAGTAGATTTAAACATAAAATCACATAAGTATAAACAAGCAAAAGACAGTTTAGCTTGCATTCGCTGAAGAAACTTCAGCTTCAGCTCTTCGAGTACTTAAAAGATCAAGATCATCTTCACTTTAGTTTGTGTAGTGGTTCAGAAACTAAAGAAGGCCTTATCAAGAGCTTCAGTTCAGCTTAGTTGGCATTGTCAAGCTGAACGATGTCGATCTCCTCTTAGAAGCAGAAACAAAATGTTTCTCTTCTAGAAGGTTTACAAGGCGGAAAAAAGATTGCTTTATATCAAAAGGAATAAAGAAATCTTCTTGAGAATGAATACTTCTAAAGTTGGTATAGAAGTACAACAACTTTCTCCAAAGGACTGTACCTAGTACCTTAAAGCATGCGTGCATTAAATAGCAGCTCAACCACCCATTTAATGCATGCCATGTGTACTAGGTTAAACTTCTAAACCCTAAATCATTTGCCCATAAAAGGAAAGAGATGTAAAGAGTAAATGCTATCTTTTCCAATTAATGTGAAACACATTGAAGAGCATTTATCTCTCAAACAAACTGAACAGAAACTGCTGAAGTTGAAGCTTCAGTTCTAGTCGAATAGTTTGTTTTCTTATACTCATAACTTTGGTTAGAGTTTAAGTTAAAAAGAGATCACACTCCAATTGTCATTCAACCACCTTGCTATTCCGCAAGCAAGGTGTGTCATAGATTTTTTATTTGATTCTAATAAGAACCTATACGTTGAAAAGTTACTTTTGTGTGTTTTAAACTTGTTCATTATATTGTTTATATATATTTGTTTAAAACTCACTTTGTTGCTATGGAATGTGATTAGTTTAACTTGATAAACCTAATATCACATTCAAGGGGACCAACAAGTGGTATCAGAGTGGTTTGATTTGTAAAACCTTTTCAAAAGTTTTTATATAACTGTTCAAAAGATTTTTTAAATCAAGATCCATTAAAAATGGCAGCATAAGTAGCATAGAATCTTGAATATAAAGGTGGCCATTTAAATGCTACTCCTATACTAGAGGTGAAAATTTTTACCAATTGAAAAAAGAGGTTCATGTGCCACATAATTGGTATAGAACCTCAATTTAAAAACATCATTGAAGATGGTCTTTTTGTCCCTATGATAGCTGGTTAAAGGAAGCCTGAAGCACAATGGACTGGTGATGAGAGAAAGGCTGTTGACTTAGATCAGCGACTCAAAAGTCTCATCATGTCTGTCCTTCTAGATGACTAAATGAACTCTGTCTGGAAATAATCTACTGGATGACCTGCATACTATTTATCAGAGGGCCCCTATGATGTGAAATAAAGTAGGGTCATGGACCTAAAATTGTGTTACAACACCTTTAAATTCAAAGAAGGTGAAACACTAACTTAAACTTTCACCAGATACAAAGATTTGATGAATGAGTTAGTAAATGATGGCATCAAACTTTACTGGTTTTATAAATGGGTTACTAAAGAAGTGGCTAAGTTTTTGTTAAAGTCTCGGAAACACAAATCATGTCAAAGAATCTGAGCTTGCTTCTCTATTTGGTAAACTCAAATATAAAGAAAATCTCATTGATAGTATTTATGAATTTGAAAAGAAAAAAAAATCTCTTGTCACTACAACCTTTGTTAACTACTTCTTTCATCCTCTAATGTCCAGGCTTTTATGATTAGTCCTGATGGTGAAAAGGATACAAGAAGTTGTCAAGAGTACTTGAATGACCTTGAAAAAGAATATCAAGAAAGAGATCTTTTAGCCAAATCTAAAAGATTCTTCAAAAAGGGGTCTCAAAGGTTCAGTAGTGCAAAAGCAACTGATGATAACTATTTTTTTTATTATCCACAATTGTGGTATAGAAAGGTCCACATTGCTAAGAGAAAGTTTTTCTAAGACTTCAGTACTTCGGCGGCATACTCATCAACTTTTCAAAACTTCAAATCTTCTTCAGGTCCTTCTCTAGCAGAAACTTGAATCTGAGGCTTCAAAACGACTTTGAGCAAATACAACAAAGTCAAGGCTAAACTAGCCATCCTCAGTTCTAGTACATCATCTAAATCATTAATGATCAAGAACAAGGGTCTTGCTGAAGCATATGAATGGGATGAAGAAGATGTATCCTCTGATGACAACGAGATGACCGAAGTAAAGGTTCTCATGGCACTTGCTGATGATGAAAGCATTGCTATAGGCAAAGAAAGTGCCAGAAATAGGGAATGGGTGAAGATCACTATGAAAAATTTACACACTCTTCTTGATATAGAAGATAATGATGAAAGAAAATATTTTCTTGATTATTTGTGTATTGATCTTAACTATGTTGAAGAGCAAAGAAACAATCTTCTGTTAAAACATAGAGATATTGTTCAAGAACTGAATACATGCAAAGAACAGCTTTTAGTATTAAAACAAGAAAAACTTGATTTTCTTACCATGCAGCATGTAAACACTGAAATTCTCAAAGAGAAAAAAAACTTAAGAAAAGAACTGAAAGAGCTAACAACAATCACTGAAACATGGCTAAACAGTTCTAACAAAGTAAATTAGTGTATCAGTGAACAAATCCCCTCTTAAAAGACAAGAATTTTAGAACTTGATCGACTCATGAAGATCCCTCCAATTCTGGGCAAACAGACTTGGTCTTTGTAAAATCTTCAGCTGAAGACACAAAAGTGTCCATTCCAGGTATTGAAAGACCTTGGCTATCTGAAGCTGAAGGATTAACTTTGCCAAATCATGACACTGGTAGAATCCTTCCAGCTGAATCACAAGTGAAAATAATTAATCCTTCAGTTTTTATCACTGACTCTTCAGCTACTGAGTATGATTCAACTAATGAATCTTTAGTTTGTAGCACTCATCTTCCTCCACTAGAGAAGTTAGCTGGTGCTAAACCTATATTTGGACCAAAGACTATCAAATCAATTTTGAAGTCAAATTCCACATTCAAAGCTGAAACCTTAAAAGGTGTGACCATAAACGAACCATCCTCGGCTCCTGTTAAGGGTAACAAAAATGGTTCAGCTTCAAAGAATAATTCAGCTCCTGCTGGTAAACTGAAGAATGTGAAAGTTGAAGATGACTCTCCCTTGTCTATTGTAATGAAAGAACTAAATGGTCTAAAATTACAAATTAGCAAAAATTAGTCATCTTATTCCAGAAATAACAAATCTTAACAGGTTCCCTAAAATGCACTTCAAAACAAATACAAAACTCATATTAAAAAAATTATGAACTTTATGGACTAAATAATATCTCTTTGAGAATTGCTAAAAAGTTTTGTTCTGTAAGAAATGTGAGAGAACTGATCAAAAAACTTATGATCATGCTGAATATATGTCAACTATGAACATGACTCAGCATCTTAAAATTCAAGGTGGACCTTCTTCAAAGATCTAAAACCTTAAGACCATCAAAACCATTCCCTCCTTGCATACACTATGGGTTCAATCATCATCTATCTGATGATTGTGTTAATTATCCCATATGTGATATCTGTGGAAGTTATGATCATGATACACATAGTCATAACCGGGTCATTTCTCTAAGAAGATGAATCAAACCAAGAAACCCTCAACATGTCACAAAAAGTTAGCACAATTCATACCACAACTGATCACAATGACATCAAGTGGTTTAGAAGAGGTGAAGCTCTTCAAGCTAAGAAAGCTGAATCTTTTCAATCCAATAAGACTGAATCATCAAATGCTAACAGATCAAAGACTCCCACTAAAAGGCAGGTTTCCAAGCAAAACTAACCATTTAACTTATTTGTGCAGAATGACATCAAGAAACCCATCTGGTACCTGGACAATGGATGCTCAAGGCATATGACTGGTGTAAAAAGCTATCTGCATAAATATGTGGAACAACCAGGACCTAAAGTGGTATTTGGAGATGACTCAACATGCATCACTGAAGGATATGGTTCTATTAAATGTTATGGTATAGTTTTTACAAAAATAGCATTTGTAAATGGTCTCAAATACAATTTAGTTAGCATCAGTCAACTATGTGATGCTAAATATATTATTCAGTTTGATGAGAAAAGAGGAATAATCTTCAACTCTAAAAAAGAAATTGTTATGATTGCTACAAGAGTAAGAGATGTATATGTTCTTGACATGACATCTTTTGCACAAGAATCTTGTTTCTTTGCCAAAGCTACTGAAAATCTTAACTGGCTTTGGCTTAAAAGACTTGCTCATCTAAACTTCAAAACAAACAATAAATTGGCAAAACAAAATCTTGTTATTGGTCTTCCCTTACTTGTCTACTCAAAGGACAAACCATGTTCATTACATGAAAAAGGAAAGCATCATAGCTCCAGCTTCAAAACAAAACAGACATCTTCTATCAAGAAATGTCTTCATCTTCTTCATATGGATTTATTTGGACCTGTAACTCCTAAGTCCATTAACTATGAAAAGTATACCCTTGTCATTATTAATGAGTACTCAAGGTACACTTAGGTATACTTTCTGGAAAAGAAGTGCCATGCACCTGAAACCATTATGTCATGCATCAAAAGAGTTGAAAATTAAAATAACATCAAAATCAAACAACTCAGAACTAACAATGGTATTGAATTCAGAAACAACATTCTTGTCAACTTTTGTGATGAAAAAGGGATTTCACAAAACTTTTCCTCTCCATACACACCTGAACAAAATGGTGTAGCTGAAAACAAAACCCTTATGGAAGCTGCAAGAACAATGCTTTCAGGATCTATCTTATCAAAACAATACTAGACTGAAGCTGTAGCCACTGCATGCTATACTCAAAACACGTCCACTATTGTTAAAAGACATCTTAAAACTCCTTATGAAATATTTAGTGGGAGAATTCCAAACATTGACTTCCTTCATGCCCTTTGATGTCTAGTTTACATCCATAATCATAAAGATTATTTAGGGAAGTTTGATGAAAAATCTCATGATGGTTATTTCCTTGGATACTCACTTGTTTCTAAAGCCTTCAAAGTATTCAACACCAAAAGACAACAAATTGAAGAAACCTATCACATCACATTTGTTGAATGCACTGATGGTATCAAATTTACAAAACCTTCAGATGACAACATCACCATTGTTAAATCTGAAAGATACCCACCTGATGAGTATCTTCATCCATATGAACCATCTTAAAGGTATCAAGTAAATAGCAATATTGTTTCTTTCATAGAACCCTATGAAAGACCTGAACCTATTGTCATTGAAACTGAGGGTTCATTTGATCAAAATGATCAAGCTGATCAAAATGATCACTCAGCTCAAGATGATGAAATCTTAAATGATGATCAATCTGAGCACTCAAATCATAACAATGATAATTATATCATTGATAACCTCCCAAACACTGATGATGTTCAGACCTCTGAACCATTATTCTCTCTAGATGAGGATGCTTCAGTTTTAAATATAATTCCAATCCCAACTAATCCCTCTTTATCCATCCCATCCATGGCCTCTCTAGCTCCTCAAGACATATGGTCTCAGGACAAACATATTGAGCTGGTCAATATAATAGGAAATCTAGGAGGTGGAATGCTTACTAGGACCATGGCCAAAGAAATTAGTGCTGCTTTAGCTCATGAATGTCTATTTGTAGATTTTCTATCTAAAGATGAACCTAAAAGGTTTCTGAAGCACTTAAGCGTCATGGATGGGTTTATGCCATGCAAGAGGAACTAAATTAATTTTCCAGAAACAAAGTCTGGATTTTGGTTCCTACCTCTTATGGAAAAACCACAATTGGCTCTAAATGGGTATTTAGAAACAAACGGGATGAAAATGGAATTGTTATCAAAAACAAGGCAATACTTGTAGTTCAAGGCTACAATCAACAAGAAGGCATAGATTATGATGAAATCTTTGCTCCAGTTGCAAGACTTGAAGTAATCAAGATCTTTCTTGCTTTTGCCACTTACATGAACTTCACTGTCTATCAAATGGATGTGAAAAGTGCTTTCCTAAATGGAAAACTAAAAGAAGAAGTTTATGTTAAACAACCTCCAGGTTTTGAGAGTAGTGAGTTCCCTAACTATGTTTTCAAATTGGACAAAGCCTTTTATGGACTCAAACAAGCTCCAAGAGCATGGTATGAAACCCTCTCAACCTTTCTAACTAAACACAAGTTTGTAAGAGGAAAGATAGACAACACATTGTTTGTCAAAATTTATGTTGATGATATTATTTTTGGGTCAACCAGCACAAAATTGTGCAAACAGTTTGCTAAATTGATGACTCAAAGATATGTAATGAGCATGATGGGTGTCCTTACCTATTTCTTTGGATTTTAGATTAAACAATCTGAAAGAGGCATTTTAATCAACCAAGAAAAATATGTCAAGGATCTGCTGAAGAAGTATGACATAAATGGTTCATTAGTGAAGACTCCAATGGTACCTCCTAATAATTTAGGACCTGATCTCAATGGAAAATCTGTCAATGAGACTCAGTACAGAGGTATGATTGGATCACTTATGTACCTAACTGCTAGTAGACCTGACATTCAATTCTTTACTTGTCTTTGTGCAAGATATCAAGCAAATCCTAAGGAATCCTACCTTATTGATGTAAAGAGAATTTTTAAATACCTAAAAGGTACTTCTGGTCTTGATCTATGGTATCCTAAATGTTCAAGTTTTGACCTTAAAGGATACTCTGACTCTGACTATGATGGATGCAACATGGACAGGAAAAGCACTTTAGGTTCTTGTCAGTTGCTAGGAGGTAAACTCGTGTGCTGGAGTGCTAAGAAGCAGTAATCTGTAGCTATGTCTTCAGCTGAAGCTGAATATGTAGCTGTTGTTGGATGGTGTGCCAATATACTATGGATAATAAGTCAACTCACTGACTATGACATAATATATGAGAAGATACCCATATTTTGTGATAACACAAGTGCTATTTCAATTTTAAACAATACATTTCTACACTCAAGAACAAAGCATATTGATATCAGATATCACTTTATCAGAGATCATATTCTAAAAGGGGACATTGAATTACATTTCATTCCCACTCAATATCAACTTATTGATATCTTCACCAAGCCCCTAGATGAACCAACTTTCAAAAGATTAATTTGTGAACTAGGTATGTTGAACATCGATGGCTAAAAACCTGAACCCTCAAATGATTCTTCAGATGAAGACTAAAGGGGTTCAGCTTTTCAAATAAAACTTAACATAAATTTATTTGTTAAGTGTCATTTTAGTTTTTGCTTATAATTTCTATATCAAATCACACACTAGAAGAAGAGAAGGGAGAAGAAGAGATTGGTGGAGGTGTTTGGATAATCACTTGTTTATTTCACTAAGGAAGGAGAGAACTCTTTTTTACACCTTACCTTAACACACACTCACACCAAACTATGAGGTGGGAGAGTCCTTTTATAGGCCAAGGCTCTCCTTACACTTTACCTTATGGTTCGATGTGGGATAGTTTACATACTATCTCACGTATTCTCGTAACTTAGCCTATTTCACTAACTATTACACGGCTAAAAATATATCTATATATTATAAGACTCGTGAGATCGATAATGATCGTCACTTCACTAAAATTGAATTTCTAACAATCTCCCCTTAAGAGACGATCGTTGAGATATCATTAATGATCACTTTATGAATTCCTAACAATCTCCCCCGAAGGGGTGATCATAAAGATTTCTCCTTGTGACTTTGATCTTTGATCTTTGATGCTTCTTGTCTTGATCTTGAGTCTTGCTCGTATAGTAGTTATGCTAGTTACTTTGTTCCATTCATGCTCTTATGATCTTGATCTTTTCTTTGTCTTTATCTTTGTCTTTTGACTTTGCCTTTGGGATCATTCATCATTACTTGATCATCTTGTAATACTTTGCCATCTTGCGATCTTGTATCTTTAGACCAACATGCTCATACTTTATACCATCTTAAAAGCCGATAAACAATATCCCTTGATAATCTTTAACTTGACCAATATATGTCTTTAAGGAAGATGTTGAATATCAAAGTAACGGAAGTCTTTATCTTTGTTTGATCTTGTGCTTTCTTGATTTCTTGAAACTTTAAGTCTTTGAGTATGAGCATGCGATTATGATTCTAACTCAGCTAGAATGAGGTACCGCCACCATCGTATAAACCGGCATTAAAAGGTTAGTAATAAACAATTTATATAGACGAACATGGCTTTGTTATTCGTCCAGGTTCGGTTGCGATAACCTCCGGTTTCCTATTTTAAAGTATGAATACTGTACCTATGATCAGGTAGATTTAAAGAATCTCCTTAACAGGGTTTCCAGTTGCACTAGCTCGTTCTCATTACCAAAACATCTCAAAGCAGACAACGCGATAAGAGTGAATCAGTTAGTTACTATCTTACTGATTGAGTTGACAATTCATAGACTGGACCAATGATCGATATCTAGTTGACACAAGCTTGATTCATATAGAATCTCGCAAGTCACCTATCACGGTGCTGTTTGATGTTGACACTGGAAGAATTTCCATTCATCACTGTGAAACTAAAGAGTATCACTCTGAAAGTTCTGGTAAGATCACAAGGATAATGCGTAAGACTCTTACATATCACTTAAGTTCTATGTTTGTGAGCAACAAGTGTATTTTGGAATTGTGTCCTAATGAGATTTATAATTTGATCTCATTTGGCCCTAGACTCAATTAGTGCGTTTTGGTTTTGGTTATCGAAGGCTGGAGCTGACTGCCACCTTTTTAATATCAACTTTTATCGAAGTGAGAAGTCGAAAGATGATGTGTTTAATCTCCGTAAGAATTGAAACAAGATTCTTTTGAGAGAACCTTGAGTGGCTGGGGAGAGTTGTGCATTGCATCACTGGGTCCATGATGTCTTATCTTCAATACCAAATATCATCTTTGTGATATCCGATAGATTATGTATTGACCTGGTATCTACCTAAAGTGTATAGAGGGCTTCTTTCTTTTCACCCTTAAACATAACTTTTCTTTTTCATTCTTCAATCCCTTCAGTGTTTACCAAGATGTCCTTACTAATACCATGTTGTGATTGTTCCGGTGCTAGCTCATGCCTTAGTCAACATTTTTCCTATATTCTCATTCAACTCCATCTTACCTAAGGACTTATAATTTATCTAATGGAATGTCCCTAGGTAGATGCTCCAGCTCTAGTTGGATCATGGGATAATACCTAACATAACCACCTTATGCCTTCATCATCATTGTGAAATTGTTGGTTGTTGGATATTGATCGAACCATAAAACCTTTTTGAAAATCAATCAAAGTATTTGATATAAATCAAAACGTTTGACACTTTAAGTGTTTCATTTTGAAATACTCCCCTACACATGTGAATCATAATTGAAAGATTTTTGCACAAGGAGGAAAGAGTTACGCACTTGATTAAAGACGATCACATTTTAATCCGATTTTCTCCCCCTCAAAAATAGCATACCATATAATGTTTTTGATATCAATGGAATAAAATGGCTCTTTGAGAATCTTGAAAGCTCATGGGAGAAAATGGTTTGTGCATGATTATTACTGGAACTTTTTTTGAATGTCTTAAACAAATTTAAAAGCTAGTTGTCGATATATGCACACTAATCAACAACTATTTTTATCTTTGAAGAATTGACATTTGTTTAAACACAATTTTCTTTATATTCTCCCTCAATCACACACATGCGTGTCATCTTTTTTTAGTTGTTCGACACCACAGTTATATTGAGGGATAGAGTGAGTGTTGAGCACATAATTTTAAAAGATTTTAAATTTTTAATGAAAAATTTTTGAAAAATTATGCTCAAACACTACATGTTTTGGACACACACAAAAATAATCTGGAAATTTTGTGTCCATAAACATTAAAACTTTTGTTTCGAAAGGTCCCCCTCAAAAATGGATATTAGTCAAAGGATTGACTGAGGAAGAGAGTGTTGAACACATAATTTTGGAAGATTTTGAAAAATCTTTTTGATAAACTCTTGAAAAATTGTCTTCAACAATTTAGAAACCATTTTCTTGAGCTCTAAGACTTTGAATGTCTTGATGGACCAGCTCAAGTTCGAGAAGGTGTAAGCTACTTGTTGTTAGGATAAATATACTTAGTTGTACACTTTCATTTCTTTGAAATCCGAGTTCTAAGCTGAAATACTTAAAAGTTAAAGTTTTGTTCAAACTTTTTGAATCGAGCATATTATTTAAAGATTTTGAATATCTTTTTAAAAAATATCTTAAAAATTATGCTCGTTGTCTTTTTTTGAATATAGATTCTTGTTCAAGGATCTGTTTTTAAATTTCACTCCCCCTCAAAAATATGTGAGTAATACCAAAAAAATGGATTAGAAGGGGGAATGAAAATTTGAGCACCCACTTTTTCTGAAAGGTTTTGAAATTTTATTTTTATTTATTATTATTATTATTTAATTATTTGTTTATTTATTTGTTTATTTATTTATTTATTTATTATTATTATCATTATTTTAATTATTTTATTTTTTTTATTTTTGTAAAAAAAATATTAAAAAAGTGTGCTCATGGATTAGAATTTGGTTTTAAAAGCTCCCTCTCAAAAATTGCATGTAATTTGAAACTTTTGTGAGGCCGGGAGTGTTGAACACACCATTTGAAAGCTTTTGAAAATCTTTTTTGATAAATTCTTGAAAGATTGTGTTTAACATTTTGACAAAACCATGTGCTTGAGCTCAAGATTTGTGAATATCTTTATGAACGAGCTCAAGTCCGAAAAGTTGTAAGCTTCCCGTTGTGAGGATGAATGTACAAAAATGTACGCTCTCCTTTATCTGAAGAACGAGTCCTAAGCTGATATTTACTTAGAAGTCGTATGTTTTAAGCAAACTTTTAAAAGTCTTTGATAAGAATGCTCAAAAACAAGAAGATTTCTCTTCTTTTGAAGGTAAAGCGCACTGAAGCGTACACTTTCCTTTTATTTGAAAGCTGAGTTGTGCACTGATGTGTACACAAGTCATTTTTGATGAGCAAAATTTTGAAAGATTATGAAAACCTTTTGAAAATTTTTGAATAAATTTTGCTCGAAAACAAGAAGATTTCTCTTCTTTTTCTTAAAATAAGTGCACTGACACGTACACTTTCTTTTCTTTGAAATGCGGGTTTTGTACTGAAGTATACGAAAGCCATTGACTTGAGCTACAAAACTTTGAATATTTTGATTGAATAGCTCAAGACCGAAAAGATTTTTATTTTCGTTGTTAAGGATAAATACATTGAAGCGTACATTTTCCTTTTAACTGAAGACCAGGTTGTTATCTGTCATTTAATAACAAACCATTACTTTGAAGTGCGGGTTGCAATCTGAAATGATTGCAAGCCATTAATTTGAAGCGCGGGATGTAATCTGAGATAATTACAAGCCATTTTGATATCAAATTAGACAACAACCTTTGGAACCCATTTAAGCACGGTGCTAACGGGTTTACCAAATTTTAAAAACCATTTGAAGGTTGGATCAATTCGATGCAAAGAAGTTGAATTCTGACGAGGACTGGAAACCGGTGTTTC
Organism: Tanacetum coccineum; assembly: GCA_026074375.1. Lineage (NCBI taxonomy): Eukaryota > Viridiplantae > Streptophyta > Magnoliopsida > Asterales > Asteraceae > Tanacetum > Tanacetum coccineum. The sequence continues at coordinate 15,898 of BQNB010011575.1, forward strand.
ATTTTAAAACAATGCTCATGGAATCAACGGAGATTTAAAATTCCTTTTTTATGTCCATTGATTATGAAAACTTTAATTTTCTTGTGGAGTTTTAAATCTTGATGAAGAAGAAGATTTCCATCTGCTGTTAAAACCCGGTGTTTCATTTTGAAAAATCATTTTTGAAATGAATGGAAATCTTCCACTGTTTGGAATTTTTAAAGCAGAGTCATTCTTGTTTTGCAATGAAAGCATTTTTGATTTTGAATATTTGAACGATTTTGAGTAACTTTGCTTTGGTCTCTACACATGCTTTACCGGTGTAAATCGAGAGTTTGGAGCATCAAAAACCCGCTTTTTCCTACTTGAATCACTTGATTTGAAAACCTTTTGAGAAGTAGGTGTTTCAAGAACTTGAGGTTTCTTAAAAAACTTCCTATCTTTTTGCAAAGAATAGGTTGTAAACTGAGACACCCTGTTTGGAAATGATTTGGAAGATTCACATGTGTAAATCTTCAGTGAAACACTTATTTTTGATGTTGAAAAGTTTGACATAGGAGATTTTCCTTTTTTCTCGGTTAAGAGCATGAAACTTTGCTGTTAGGGCATTGTATGAAATACTCAACTCGTTATATTCCTTTTGATTTGAAATAAGATCTTGTGATGCCAACTTTGATTCTAAATAAGCAATTTGTTGCAAAAAAAATTCTTTTTCAGCTTTAGAATCTTGAATCTTACGATCTAATTGTCGTTCAAGGACAACTCTTACATTTTCAAGTTTTTCAAAATATGTTTCCAACTTGTCCGTTTTCTTTGAAAAGTCGACTTTGGCATTCTCAAAATCTTTTGTTTATTGAGGTGAAGTCATTTCGAGCTCCTTAATCTTTGTTTCAAAACTTGATGTTTCATTTCCGAAAAGAATATTTTTCTCCCTCGATCTTGATTGCACATTTGAGGCATCAGAATCGTACACAGATTTTTAGAGGAAATCATTTGAGATTTGAGAGTTAAACTTTTTATTTTTCATTGATTCAATCTTTTGAAAATTTATCAAACTTTTTATCCGTAAATTCAGACAACTGAGACTTTAAATTTTTAGCTTTGTTTTGAGAAACATTTGAACTTGTTGTCTGAACCCGTGAACGTTTGGTTGAATCAAACAGGTTTTGGTAAATCTTCTTCAAGTGTTCATTTTCATTTAGTAATGAAGCGACACTGAATTCCAACTCAATGTTGATGGTTTCAAGATCTTCAGTGTCAAACTTGATTTTGGCTTTATCACTTTTATCACTTACAACATGACCATTTTGCCCGGATGTCAAAGATTTGTTTGGAGATTTAAGTTTAAGAGAAATCCAACGTGCCTCTAGTTTTGCAAAATCCTTTTCATACTGGGCACATCGTTTTGTCATTTCTTCTTTAACACCAACAACATGTTTTGAACGTTCAGTTATGGTCTTTTTGAGACAACAGTTTTCATTTTCCAATGAATATTTGTGTTCAAAAATCTCGTTCTCATACACATGGCTAAGTGACTCTGATTTAACTGACTCAAACTAGGTTTTAAAAATTCTTGCTGAATGTCCAAAATTAAACACGTTTCATCAAACTCGTCTTCAAGAGACGTAACATACTTTAAATCGTCTTTCATTTCTTTGACAAGACCATTTTCAAAGCAGTTTAGTTGAAGATTGATGTCTTTAACTAACGGTTTAAATTATTCTCACAGTTGATTTCTAACTCTCTTATTGATGTTTTGTTCATAACTCTATTCAAAACTCACTATGAACAATTCAACTCGATTAAGTTCTAAATTTGAGAACGTTTGTGTTTCAAACTTGAGCATTGCCTGCTTGACATAGCAAAATTATTTCATAGGAAGACTTTTTCAAAGTTTTGGATCATAATTCCTTAGTTGAGCTTGTTCCAAATGTTCTTTCAAATTTTGAGTTTGTTCCAAATGTTTTTTCAAATTAACATTTCTTCTTTTCAAAGGAACTTTTGGTGGTTCTTCAAATTGAGTTTCACCATATACAAAGCCATGATACGAGAGCGGGGATATTCTTTGTTTTACTTTCAAACATTTTTCAACTTTACATTTTAACTCTTGTTCATAAATGATCTTATGATCAGAATGCAAGTCTTTTTCCATTTCATTAATGTTATACAAACTTGGTGCTAACTCCTTGACTTTGTTCAATAAACTTGGATTTTCAACATCATTTTTGTTCTCAAAGCCAAGGCCCTGTTTTCCCATATTAACATTGTCTTCTTATGGAGGCAACATTCAAAGAGTCTGATCAGTCTGTCCTGCTTTTCGAAGTTTGTTATCAAGATCGTTTATTTGTTTCAAAAACTTTTTATTTTTATTTTCAAGTTCATTTTTCCTTTTTAAAAGCGGTTGGACATACTCATCATACTTTCCATTTTCCCTGGTGAATGTCTTATCATTTTGACAAGCTTGAGATTTAAGGTTTGAAATTTTGTCATTTAAAAGCTTAATCTTTTTGCAGTATTTAGTTTCAATTGTCTTTTCTTTTGTAAAATATTTTTCTTTTTCCTTGTACTCTTAAGCTTATTTGTCAATAAGGCATTCGCTTGCTGAGCTTCACAATTAACCTTAGTATATTTTTTCACATCACATTTGAGGTTATTGATCAAGGAAGCAAAGAAAGCACGTTGTTGCTCATAATCTACATAATCATGTTCTTCCTTACCTCTATCTGGATCCATATTTGGTATGTCAAAAACAATATCACTATTATTCTCATTATTCTCATTCACCACATATGTGTTAGAAATAGAGTCAGGTTGTTCATGACTTTATATCTCATTAGCAAACACATTTTCAAATGTATCATGATGTACCTCATACACTATGTCACTATCAAATGAAGGTCTGATATCAGCATACTCAATGTCAGAAGCAACCGTATCAACGAGTATCTTTTCAGCATCTGCATCATTCTATGAACTGATGCTTTCATCCAATTGTTCTGACGATGGAACAGAGTCATATGTGCTTTCCTTAGTAACCAAACTAGTATCCAGTGCTATACCTTTAGTGACCAAACTCTCTTCCAATGCTACACCCTCAGTGACCAAGTTAACTTCCAATGTTGCACCCTTAATAACTAAACTCTCTTGTGTCTGCATCTTGCTTTCATTCAACCGTTTCTCAATCTACTTTATTTCCTTTACCTCTTTTTTTTCATCTGCAGTTCCCCGTATTGAATTAGTCTTTCATCGATAACCTTGTCAAGTCCATCCAGGTATTCATGTAGTCTTTCTTTGAAAGTTTGTGGATCTGTTCCAGTGGAATTTTTAAAGCTCTGTTGCGAAGATTTATATTCAAAATATGAAGCATTCACCTCTTTCAAGACAAAGAATCCCTTGAACTATGTTCTGAGTACTACCAAACAATTCTTTGGATCACACTCATGGAGATTATATTTTTCAAGTTTCCATTGAAGTTCATTCACATTTTGAAACATCTTTTGACAAAAAGTCTCGTGCACTTCTCCAAAGTATCTCTTAAATGCAAGTGTAAATCCATAATTGAGTTGCGTATCTCCAAAGCTGAGATGTGACATGAGTATCTTAAACCTTTCCATGCACTTGGAGTGCAATTTTCTTACTTCTTGTTGCATCTGTTGCAGCTCCATCTCTTATGAATTTGAACTTGATGATTCCATTAAATTCCTATGCGTTAGATGATTTATGGATCTTTTCGTTGATAAAGAAGTGTTGTGTGGTTTTGTTGTTTGTTGTTTTAGGTGATTAAGTGTTAAAGTATGTTACTTGTGATGTTTAAGGTCCTTTAAGTCCGTAAAGTCTTGATCTTGGAAGCCTCAAATGCGAACTGATAAGTGAAATAAGCTAAACCACAAACTCTTAACTTAAACCACAAATTTGGAAGTTAAATCACAAATTTGAATGTACCTTAAATCAAAAATTGGAATTTGTTCTTAAATCGCAAATTGGAATTAAATCACAATTTGACTTTGGAACTTAAATCACTTTTTTTAAATCGCAAATTAGACTTTTGAACTTAAATCACTTTTTGAGTTTCTAAATCGCAAATTCAACTTTTGAACTTAAATTGCTTTTTTGAGTTCCTAAATCGCAAATTCAACTTTTGAACTTAAATCGCTTTTTGAGTGCCTAAATCCGAAATTCAACTTTTGAACTTAATCGCTTTTTGAGTGCCTAAATCGCAAAATAGAATAAAAAGTGAAATAGCTTCAACTTATTTCTAAATCACAAAATTTTATTTCGCAAATTCTTAAATCGCTTTTTGAAATTTAAACCTAAATCGAAAATTTAAGTAATAATCGCAAAATGGTTCAACTTAAATTGCAAATGAGTTTACTTTAAATCGCCTTTTTGATGTTTACTCGCAATACAGACTTTACTTTTAATCGCAATAAGCTATTTCGCAAAATGTCTAAACCGCTTTGAAAACAAAAATGCGAAATTAAGTTTAGAAGTTATATCGCAAATGGTTATTTCGCAAAAAGCTATTCCACAAAATTTCGAAATCTCAAAAATTATTTATTCGATCTAAACCGCAAAGTGCGAGTTTCAAATCGTAAGAATGTATTTTAGATTTGATTATTTGCAAAATGTTAAGCTAGGACACACCTTTTGCCCGGTCCGTACGATTGTTTAGATCGATTAGACCAAGTGTGCAACCCCGTAAATCACAAAATCACATAAACTACAAAACCAGTTTTGCGATTTAACTTAAATCGCATTACCAGATTATTTGTATTTTTTTTTTTGGTTATGTCTTTTCTTTATTTTATTGTATTTCTTTTTGTCTCGCCTTTTGTTCATTTTTTTCTTTCATTTTTTTTGTCATAAATCGCTTTTCGTTATTCCGCTTTTTCCAAAACAGTTAGATCGCTTTTTTCATAAAAATACTATCACTTTTCCAACAAGAGTTAAAGTCGCTTTTTGTGAAAACCCTTAAATACCAAATTCTTCCTTTGTGTTCATTTCCATAAAGAAAACACAATAATCTCATTTCACAGCCAATCAACATGAGGTAAATCAGAATGTTTAGTTAATTACCAACATGCCACCCATATATATATATATATATATATATATATATATATATATATATATATATATATATATCATATTTTCCGCTGGATATTTAAATCACATATTATAAAAAAATACAACAAATCGACCTTTTGAACACCAGAAAGCTAAATCCCTTTTTAAGCTTTAAATCGCTTTTCACTTTTTCAGTTATTAAATCGCAAAGAGCTATTTAATCACTAAACACTCGATGAATTCGACACAAATAAGTTCAAAATAAACGACCACACAAACACAACGAACTACCCCAAGATTAAATCATGGCTTTTGATACCAATTGTAAGAAATCTAATTCCCATATCAAATCACACATTAGAGAAGAAGAGAAGAGAGAAAGAGATTGGTAGAGGTGTTTGGATAATCACTTGTTTATTTCACTAAGGAAGGAGAGAACTCTCTTTTACACCTTACCTTAACACACACTCACACCAAACTATGAGGTGAGAGAGTCCTTTTATAGGCCAAGGCTCTCCCTACACTTTACCTCATGGGTCGATGTGAGATAGTTTACATACTATCTCGTGTATTCTCGTAACTTAGCCTATTTCACTAACTATTACACGGCTAATAATATATCTATATATTACAAGACTCGTGAGATCGATAATGATCGTCACTTTACTAAAACTGAATTCCTAACAGCTTATTAACCTTTAGCTTGCTTGAGTTCAGTAACTGAGCAATCATTTGTACCTCTCTTATAGATTTGATGGAGCATATGTGGTTTTGCCGCCTTTTCTGAAGCATTGGTATTGGTAAACATCAAGAACTGAACAAAACTAATTTATTATTCTTCAGTTCTGTTTTTACACCATAGCTAGATTTCTATCTCCAGCTTTCTCAAGTGAAGTAACTGAGCAATTACATATGTCTCATTCATGGATTTGCATGAGCACATGTGGTTTTGTTGCCTTCGCTAGAGCATTAATGCGAATAAAGATTACACTATAATTTTGATCTAAATCTTAAGCTTTCTCGAGTGAATTAACTGAGCAATCACATGTCTTATTCATGGATTTGCATAAGCATGTGTTAGTGTAAATATTACGATATTTAATCTATACGATCTCTTTATGTTTTGGTGATGACAAACATGTGATTTGTAATACGTAACGTAAAGTGCACAAGTTACTCGTAATCACAAATTATCAATGCATACTTGCATCCACATCTCTCGACGTCTCAAGTCTACATCAACACCGACATTTGTTTGCACCCAACGTAAATCACGTAAGGTATGTACAAACAACATTAAACTTGTAGGATAATCAAAGAAATAAGTTTTTGTCTTAAACTTTATATTTTTGTAAATATAAGAAAACTATTTCTCAAAAATTATTTAGACAAATTATTTTTTTAATTATAAAGAAATGTTTTATGTGGTAATTATTTCAAAATTCAAAATCTGGTTCTTTTCCCCCCAAAACATGTTAAACTTTCACCAGACAAGTTTGTCACCACAAAAAGACAAAAACAGAAGCGTCTGTCGGGGAGGTCCCTTAAATAGGCCGGCGGCCCCCTTAAATATCTAGTGGCCCCTTAATATATCTGGGATCGCCGTTTCCTGACAGGCTGTTTTTCAGCTCCTATAAATAGTGGGTCATCTCCAACTATTTTCACAACTTTTTTGCACGATTTTATTTCAGTTCTTTCTCTCTCTAGATCTCACTAAATCTCTCTAAATCTTTGATCATTCAACTTGGTTAATCTTGTTTAAATGTGATCCAATCTTCTATCCTTTCCTTCTTTCCTCAAGTGCAAGAGAAGAAGTTCGGTCATCTTCAAGACCCGAAGTTATGTGGTCTAGTTAGTTCATTTGTAACATTTATTACATATAGATCGAGTCAATGTCTTCCAATCTTTAGTAGTGTGTAGATCCTAATGGTGTATGTATTCGGATGGGTAATACATTGGTGATGTGGTAGATTTGTTCTAGCTAAGATTAGGACTCGACACTTAGCTTAGTGTCGGAAAACATTATAAGCGACGCAGTTTATATGTTTAGGCCATAAAACACAAGGTTTGTTATGTTGGCCATAAAACATAACGGGTTTGGTTGTACCCGAAGAAGGACTCGACACAAAACATAACGATTGTCATACCCAGAAGAAAAGGACTCGACATCTAGCTTAGTGTTGGAAAATAATGTAAGCAACGATATAAGATTTTCTCCGCCGAAAAGGAGCTTGTTGACTAGTGAAGTAACTCTTGAGTTGGAAACTCGGGGAGTGGAGTAGGGCGAAGAGGAGCTTCGTGACCGAACCACTATAAATCATGGTGTCCGATTTGCATTTCCTTTTACTTATCTCTTTATGCTTTTATTTACTTTATGGCTTTACTTTTATATTTGCATTATGTTCATGATTGTGTGGATAGTTGCGTATATTGTGTTGCTTGTGATTGTAAGTACATTGTAGTTAAATTGTGGTTGGAGCTGTATTGTTAATATATGCGCTAGTTGTTGTAACTATATTGTCGAGACTTCTCATATTACGTCTAACTTGATTGGTGTTTTGATACTAAAGATCTAGTCCAAAAACATCTGCTGGAGGCGGTCCCCTAAATCAGGCGGCCCCTTGATTTATCTAGGCGGCCCCCATATATTTATGGGACCGCCGACAGTGAGTTTTGTAATGACTAATCTAAAGTTTTTATAAAGGAAACATATTCACCACTTCCCCCTCCACGGTTTCCACAATTGGTATTAGAGCCACGTCGCTCTAGTTTTATTTGGTTTAGTGTTTATTGTGTTTTGAATTAATCTTTGTCACCACTAAACCTGTGCTAGTCTCTCAGGCTGAAACCCCCCCCATTTACTTTTAGTAAATATGTATAGCATAGGTTTAACAATTAATTAGACTAATCTAGATAGACTAAAATACTAATAGAATATTAGGTTAACGTTTGCTCTTAGTGTTCGACACCCTATTTACCGTGAAACTACATCTTGACCGGGTACACTGCCCGTTAATGTGTTGTCTTTAGGTTTGTCGGCTAAATATAAATGTAAAACTTGATAATCACTAATTATACACCACACGATGACACATCAACAATACGCGGGATAACCTCCTGGTTTTAAGTTAAATTGAGTACACACATGCTTGTAGTGAAAATAACGCAATTTAATAATTAAAATATTAACCTGAAAATGTGCCGGTTGTCACAGTTAAGATTATGTATTATCTTATGATCCAACCATAATCGGAGAGATCTACCCAAGGACACTCCATAGTTAGAAATAACATCCCTTAGGTAAGATGTGGAGAAGAATGATAAAAGGGAATAATGTTGACTAAGGCATGAGCTAACACTGGAACAATCACAACTAGGTGTTAGTAATGACGTCTTGGTAAACATTGAAGGGGTTGAAGAATGAAAAAGAAAAGTATGATAAAAGGTGAAAAGAAAGTAGCCCTCCATACAACTTAGGCAGAAACCAGGCCAATTCATATGATATTAGTTTTCACAAAGATGAATTCTGGTATTGAAGAAAGACATCATGGATACACTACACAACCATTCACATCCATTCAAGTTTCTCTCAAAATATACGTGTCTCATTTGACACGGAGATTAACACGACCTCTATTGACTTCTCACTCTGAGAACGCTGATATTGAAGAAGGTGGCAGTCTGCTCCAGCCTCTGATCACTAAAACCAAAGCGCACAATTTTTTAGAAAATGGTTATTTTGTCCGATTTTCAAAAGTTCATAACTTCTTCGTTTTAAATCTATTTTTAGTTATTCAAGCGGCCACAGAAACGTTATAACGTCTACTATCTATAACAGTGACCAATTGTTTCAAAAACCTACTTCTTGATGTCCGAAACTAGCCTAAAGAACAGCCCGTCTCTAATCTACTTATTTCTAGTTTTTCCACACAAATCCACCAACACATTTGTAGCCCTAACCTTTGATCAAGACTTTCAAGAACATCAAATAAAAGTATAACAACAAGCTTTTTACCATTAAATCCATATTAACAAACAAAAATAAAAATATTACAAGATCAAAACATACCAAATATTTGTACTCTTCTTTTATAAAAGATGTTTTCACACAAACATGATATGGTGATGAAAAAAATATGCAAAGAAGATGTAAGAAATAAGATGAATATGATGAGATGAAAATAATACTTATAAGAAGGAGATGAGGATGATGATGAGTGAAGATTTATACACCAAAAATACCCAAACTTTACAAAACCAAATAAGATGATCAACCTTTGATAATAACCCAAAATCTCTTGTAAAAACTCTAAAATGACCCAAGAAACTATTTATCCAAGCACCCTTTACACTTTCTTCCTTGTGAAATATGTGAATAAAATTTTGAAAACACTAAGTGTGTGTTTGTGTATCTGACGTGACCAAGAGAGGAGAAAAAAGAAAGATGAAATTTTTGATGTTGTGTCAATTTTCCCCTAAAAATACTTGCAATTGTCTTATAAATACTTGAATTCGATACTTTTACGGTTATTTTGTTATTTTCAGCTAAAATGCAAGTATGTGACAAGAAACACGGGAAAATGACGTAAAAATGAAGAAAACACAGATATTTACGAGACTTTACGACGTAACACCTACGATAGTGTTACGCCATAACCTATTCAAGGCAAGACACGTCACCCAGCAAGATTACGGCGTAACCACACGCAAGGTTTATGCCATAACATTATTATTATAGAAGGCTAAAACATCTGAGTCAGCATTATGGCGTAACGTGGACACTTGATTACATTGTAACATCCTTTAAGCCTGCAAGATGGAAAGTGCACGTCAGTAGTTTACGGCGTAAACCTCTAAAAGGTTATGCCGTAACATATTCAAAATCTATAAATAGAGACCTCATACAGCCACTTTAACATCAACCATTTTACAACAGATCTGAGGGGTGATCAAGGCCTCTATACCTCAAAGAATTCCACCAGAAGTCTAAGGGAGATCACACTTAACTTACTTTTGTATTTAATCGTTCATAAACAACTCTTGTAAGAATTATGAGTTTTCCATCCATGATTATCTTTATTAATTCTTGCTTTGTTGTTGCTATGAGTGGCTAAGCACTTCAATTGTTGTCCTAGTCATGAATCTACCATCGTTATAATGTTTGTTTCCTGTTAGATCATGGTTTCGTTGGATATCCTTTGACTATCATGTAACCCTGGGTTTTGGTAGTATTGCGGGTGGTTTAGATCATGCTAATCCTGTTATTAGATTACCAATTGAACATGGGATTAGCAGTGGTACTAAGGTAGGTTTAAAACCATATCCCTAGTGTAGGGATTAACCAAGTTGCCGCCTCTATCACTTAATATACTTAAAAAGCACAGGAACTCTTTCAAAGAGGGTTAATAATCTGTATAGGTTATTAGACTAGTTCTTGGGATAGTTGGGATTAATCACTATGACCTGGTTGCCCTACCTTCGTGACTTTTGGGGGATTTAGGATCGCAGGAATTATAAGGCAGACTAAAGATATCTATTCAGGTATGTCGACTTTAGAAACCACTAATGAAACCATGGTGTAACATTGCACAGGAAAACATAGTTATAACGGTAGTAATGAAATGGCTATGCTAGCACGCTTCTCTCCTTGGTTACTTCTATTACTTTTAATTTCCGCATATTTATTTTATTGTTATTTTCAAAATCAATCTCAAACTATTTTCAAAACGTAACAATTCAAATTAAAACTAATTGACACTTAGCTCTTGGGACGACCTCGGATTTACCATCTCTACACTACTCACGATCGGGTTCTCTACCGGTTAGTGCGTTTGTTAGGTGAATTGAGTTTTATAAATTTAAAACTTGAACAAAATATATTTTAAAATCAAATACGCATCAAGTTTTTGGCGTCGTTGCCGGGGAGATAAAAATTAGTATTAATTTGATTTCTTGTAATTATTTCCATTTCTCTCTCTAACTTCTAGATTCTGCAGGAACTATGGCGGGAGTAGACATCAATACTCTCCCCATGGAACAATACTTCGCATTGTCATGAGAAAACCAGGCACCGGGCGTGGTTAAACCAGAAATCAGAGGCAATGTTAACTTTCAGATAAAGAGTCAATTCATGCGAGAATTGAGGGAAGACACCTTCTCCGGGAATAAAAATGAGGATGCCCATGATCATGTTGACCGAGTCCTCAACATTGTAAGTTTGTTCAATATTCCCGGAGTATCACAAGACGCAGTACTACTACGTGTGTTCCTGTTCACTCTTACTGGATCCACTAAAAGATGGGTGGATAAACTCACTCCAGGAGCTGTCAACACTTGGGACCTCCTTAAAAAAGCCTTTATCCAAAGGTATTGTCCACCATCCAAGACCGCTAAACGACTTGAAGACATCTACAACTTCAAACAGGAAAGCGATGAATCGTTATACCAAGCTGGAATGGTATAATGATTTGCTATATAAGTGCCCAACCCACGACATAAACATCCATAAAAAGGTAAACATCTTTTATAAAGGTTTGAACACTATAAGCCGTCAATTGCTTGATTCGCAAGGACCAATTCCTGGGATAACACCAACTCAAGCTCTGACGATAATACAAACTATGTTTGACTACTCTCAAAAGTGGCATGATGGGACATCAAACAGGAAAGTTAGCAGTAACAGTAATACTGATGGACTTGCTGCAATTGTAAGTATACTGGATAACTTAGGACGCGATATAAAGAAGCTAAAAGAAAATGTTCATGTGATCCAAGTTGGGTGTCAAATCTGCAAAGGACCTCACCTTGACAAAGAATGTCCTCTCAACGAGGATGTCAAACAGGTAGAGGAGGTCAAGTATGGTGAATTTGGGCGCCCCGCTCCTTTTAACGGAAGTAATGGAGCCAAGTTTTGTGTCGGTCCGCCGTAATACTACACTCGTACTGATAATCGACCACCTTATGGGAAGAAGAGACTAAGCTTAGAAGAGCTTATGAATAAGCATCAAGAAGAATCAACACGAAAAAGCGCCCAAATGGATGAATGGATTAAGAAACTCTAAGAAAATGCGAAGATTAACACTAGGAACCAGAGCGCCTCTCTTAAAAATCTAAAAATCCAAATCGAGCAATTAACCAATGAACTCCAGTCTAGGACAACCAATGGAGCTCCAAGTTCATCTACCGAGCAATGCAAGGTGGTTAATGTTGATCATGAGACGCCAAATATGCTTAACTCTTCAAGTAAACTTAATAATCTTCACAGAGTATCTGACGCTCAAATGGATCAAAATAAAGAGGAAAGGGCGACCAAGGTCCTATAGTTCCAATTGCCACCTAAGGAGCTAAATCTAGGGAATTTCACACTTCCTTGCACTATTGGTAAGTTTAAGTTTTATGGTATGGCTGATTTAGGTGCTAGTCTAAATGTTATGCCTAGGAACACATTTGAGTACTTAAGACTAGCCAATATGAGGAGCACCAATATACTTGTTGAAATGGCAGATATGACGAAGAAGGCACCCTTAGGTATAATCGAAAACATCCTAGTTAGAATTAATAAATTCCTATTTCCTTTAGATTTTGTAATTATCGATAAAACTCCTAATGAGACAATAATTCTAGGCAGGCCTTTCTTAGCAACCATTCACACGAAAATCGATGTTTTTGATAAAAAAATTCTTTAGGAATCGATAACGCTAGGGTTAGTTATGATATGGAGAAAAAAGATCATACTTTTACAACTCCTACCAAGAAGATTTTTATGATAAAATCTGACCTAGAGAATAGACCTCAATCTCCCGCATGTAGCGATAATCAATCACGAAACCTACCTGATAGGTCGCCTGATGATAGTTTACACAATCAAGGCAGTAAGAATAAGAAAATTAAGCTAGATCAACATTCCCTTAGGGCACATTTTTGTAAACCTATTAAGCAGACTGTCGACGAAAAGACTAAGATGTGGCCAACCTATGACCCCACCAAAAGCATGTGTGATGGGGGGGGGGGGGTGAAATCTATAGGGTATATGGGGTCAAGAATTTAAGGTTTTGGTACTGCAACTATGATAATGAAAGAAAGAACATAACAGGAATGGGATTATCCTTCCTTGACTATCTTTTGGCAAAATACGGGAAGTATCAAAACAATAGTTTAGTTTGGGGTGATAGATATGCCGAATGGTGCAATGTTAGTCCCACACTAGGAACTTCGTCTCAAGAATCCAAGAACCTTAGACCCAGAGACTATACATTTAAGGAATGGACATTAATTAAAGTTGGACATACTGACATAAGTAAACCTGTGAAAAAAGCATTACTCAAGTTATGGCTAATTGACTGTTTTCAAGACGAATCAGGAATTGTCAAAAACCCACTTTCTAGGTGTTTTTATGATTATAAATGGGTGTTTGATTTAAAAATTGATCAATTAGCTGATGAATATGAACTTGGGATATGAAAAAAGGACATATGATTGATAAGATATGGGAATAATGTAAAGATGTCCATAGAAATAGTACATATTGGTGGCATGACCATGGATTTGAAGAAGAGGAACGTGATGAAATGGGAATAGAAATTGAAAAGTATGATCCACCTAAAGTTCAGGTTGAAACCTTCGAAGTAAGGAAATATTCATTTAAAGGTGGACAAAAGTTTGTTTGTGTGACCAAAAAAGTGGATGATGCTTTACCTCTCGGAAGAAGAAACGGATCAAGGTTTAAAGAAATGATCCGGAAGGAGTTTGATATAAACGCCCACAACAAAACATAAAGTGGGCATGATTCTAACTTAAAGACTCGTTAATAAACAAAAGTGCTTGTCGGGAGACAACCCGTCATTTTTATCAATCAATTTTATTTTCCACATATTAGTTGGTTTGCATGTTTTACTTTGTTCTGCACGTTTCAGCAGCTAGGAGGCAATTTTCGAGACCGACTCGATGCGTAATTGTGTGGTAGCTTTGCTGATTTAGCAGCAGTTACGGCGTAACATACATGGTTACACCGTAACCTATTAAATTACGACGTAAACCTTCTTATGGTTATGCCGTAAACTTATAAACTAAAATTTTAAAATACCACATGATTACGGGGTAACCACCGGAGTTACGCTGTAACCTCTTTCTGCAAAACCTTAAAATAAAGTTTTAACGCATTGCTAAACCTTGTATATCTAAATGAACTTTGTGGGTATGCTCTCTGGAAACCCTCACGAGACTCCACTCGTCCACTTGGGCCACCAAGTGGTTTAAAAGGCTTATTGCATATGCTAAATGAAACAGTGATTCCTACGAAAGTGAGTTAGGTTTGTATTTCTTGTATATTTCTTTTTGAACGATTTTATGTTGTCAGTTTGTTTTAGTGATCACAGGGGAAAATGAGCTTTGCTCCGGATGGAGATTTTTTGGATTTCTCCATCGGCTTATTACATTTTATATGTTCAGAAGCAATGCTCAAGGGAGTTTCTTGTTCTAATTCTACTATTCCTGTTTATTTCATTTCCTTAATGTACAATAGGGACATTGTACAAAACAAGTGGGGGGATGGGAGTAGAATTATCACTTGACCTATTCTTGCCTTCGATTTTCTAGTTTTCTTTGAAAAATGGTGTCGATTTTAAAATATTTAACATGTTTTTCTTACTAAACTATAAATAATCTTTGACCGAATGCACATTATCCTTTATTATTACTTGGTGAGGTTAAGCCTAATGATTCCATTTTCATCTCATTATACAAAAATCCACCAAAATATTAAGTGTGCCGGTAGTGTTGTAGACTTTAGAACTTGGCATGTACATCATTTTAAGACCTAGTTGATTAGAAGGAATAGATGGTTCGAGAAGGAAACATTTAGGAATTCACCCAAATAAGCCTATATGTGTGTGTTTATCGACTTGTTACACTGACTTGTCGACCTCCCGTGTTAAAACCTTTTTGTTGCACTCATCATTAGTGCAAGATACCCCTAGATCACCCTTGTTGAGCCAATTTATGTTTTCTCCCAATATTATATGTTTTGTTATACCATTTCGCCTTAGCCAACCCTGTAGTCTATATTTATCCTTGTGTTGAAATTTCTGGTTACCTAAGTCCATGGTTCAGGAAAATGGTTCGAAGATTGGTGTTAGTGCAAATATTATGATATTTAATCTATACGATCTCTTTATGTTTTGGTGATGACAAATATATGGCTTGTAATACATAACGTAAAGTGCGCAAGTTACTCGGAATCACAAAGCATAAATGCATACATGCATCTAGAATTCTTGATGTCTCATGTCTACATCAACACCAACATTTTTTTGCACCCGACGTAAATCACATAAGGTATGTACAAACAACATTAAACTTGTTGGATGATCAAAGAAATAAGTTTTTGTCTTAAAACTTCACATTTTTATAAATGTGACAAAACAATTTTTCAAAAATCAATTAGATAAATTATTTTTGAATTATAAAGAAATGTTTAATGTGGTAATTATTTCAAAATTCAAATCTGGTTATTTTCCCCCCAAAACAAGTGTCACTTTCACCAGATAAGTTTGTTACCACAAAAAGACCAAAAAGGAGCGACGGGGGCGGTCCCTTAAATAGGTCGGCGGCCCCCTTAAATATCCGGCGGCCCCTAATATATCTGGGACCGCCGTTTCCTGACAGACTGTTTTTCAGCTCGTATAAATAGTGGGTCACCTCCAACTATTTTCACAACCCTTTTGCTTGATTTTCTTTTAGTTTTTTCTCTCTCTAGATCTCACTAAATCTCTCTAAATCTTTTATCAATCCAACCTTGTTAATCTTGTTTAAATAGTGATCAAATCTATCTATACTTTCTTCCTTTCCGTCAAGTGCAAGAGAAGAACTTCGTCATTCTCAAGATCCGAAGTTATGTTAGTCTAGTTTAGTCCATTTGTAATATTTGATACATACAGATCTAGCCATGTTCTTCAATCATTAGTATGTGTACATCCAAATGAAGTATATATTTGGAGGGTGATTGTGGTTTGGGTTAGAATTTTTAGGCCTTAAAATACATTGGTGAAGTGGTAGATTGGTTCTAAGCTAAGATTAGTCCCCTATATATTTATAGGACCGCTGATAGAGAGTGATGTGATTTTTGTAGTGACTAATCTAAAGTTTTTAATGAAAACGTATTCACCCCCCTCTACGGTTTCCACAATTGGTATCAAAGCCAGGTCGCTCTAGTTTTCAAAACAAATGGTTTTTAGAATAGAGTACGATCCATATATCAAATTACCCATGAAGGGGGATTAAATATGAAAAGTGTTTTGTTGATTGATTCGTACTAGTTTTGTTATTAAATATACTTCGTATACTTGCTTGAAGGAAAATTTTCTCAAAAGAACTTGGAAGTGTCAACTTATGTTTGTCTAAGTCGTAATAGTAGAAATGATGTTTAAAACACAAAATTTATGTACTGGAACAACTTTTTAAAGTCCTATATTCCACAGTCAAGTCACCAAATGATTTTGAATAAAAAAATGTTTTTGGGTCACTGGTGGCGGTCCCATAAATGTTAGGGCGGCCCATAAATATATCTGGGGGTCGTCACCTTTATAGGGGTCGTCTGTCTGTTTCAGCAGATTTTGCAAACTTCAAAAAATCATATAAAATCAACCGTAAGTCTGTAGAAGTCTTGCCACCTGCCATTTTAAAGATAATTAAGTCTGCTTTCTTTTAAAAATAATTCCAAGTCCTCATTCTAAACTTAAATAAGTCATAAATGCAAAATACTACATAATGGTCAAAAATTTGAGTTCTGTTTTAACGTAAAACTTGTATTTTACATTTTCCTTTGAGTCGAGCATTTCTAGTTGCTGTATTTTTGAAAAATAGTGTATTTGTCCTTTCAGAGTATTAATCTTAATTAATTTTTGAAATGGGGATGAACTATTTTATTTTCAAATCAAATCAAGCTAAGTATACATCGTTATATCTAATACACAAAACAACGACGAATATCCTTATGTGTATGCTAGATGATTATGTGTGTTTACTTTTGTTTCAACTTGGTTAATAGATATTAATAAGTAATCATTACTATTTTTAATTGAGCTAATTATATATCTAAACACATGTGCCATGTATTCTATTTGTATGTTACTTGTTTTCCGGATTATGCCTAATAGGAATTACGCTAGATTTCTTGCGTTAAGTTTCAAAATTGTTTATGCATTGCATATAGGCATAGATCACTATATTTACAAGTGTTACATAAATGTCTTGTAGATCATTTTGAGTGTAGTAACCTATTTAGGAATGAGAGTTCAATAGTTTGTCAAGTGTGTGGAAAAATAATGTCCTAAGATCATATGTTAAAATCCGTCACTAAAATATTTCCAACAAATTAACTCTCTTCCAACAAGATGTCTAAATCTTTTCATCATCTTGCGTTGTTTGACCTTGGATTGGTTAAACAAAATAAAAGATTGTATTAATACATTGGTAATTAAGTAAAAGAAAATGTATTTTTTAAACTTTGATTGTGCTTGCATTGTTCTAACACACACACATAATTATATTCCTTTTATAAACATATAATGTTTTACAAAAGATGTGTGTTGTATTAAAATGGTTAGAAAATTCATTCATATACTAATAAAATGTCAAAAACTATACATTCTATGCATACTAACAAATAGTTTTTCGCACACGTAAAATATATGACAATCTTAAAGTGAGAAATTAACCGGTCATTATTCATCAACCTCACACTTACAACTAGTCTTAGGATTAAAAGAGTGTTATGAGGGTCAAGAAAGATTTCGAATATATATCGATTCATTATTCAAACTATGATTGATTTTATTATTGAATCTAATTGACAAGTTTTCGAGTATGGACAAGAAATCGGATTCTTATTTGTCTAGCTTTAAGATTATATCAAAATGTAAAAAGAGATATTATCTTAAACCTACATACTTAATCACACTCGATTGATATGAAAATAACGACATCATTTTCTAAGACGATAAGAATATGCATCGGATCATAACTTACACTTGTGTAAATGATGTCATATTAAGTCTACTTGTCCAATAGTTGTGTTTCAAATATTTGGCTAATATAGTTATAAAATACACAATGAAGTAAGATTGACGACTTGAATGTTTCATCCGAAATAGTCAAGTTATTTACCTTGCAATACAATTGGTAAAGTCGTCGTCTCCGAAAAGCTAAATATGAGCAAATGCACAACATATGTAACTTTGCTAAAACAATTCAAAAGCACAAATCAAAACTTAAATTCTCTTGTCATCAAAACTTTCTCTTACTTTACTAAATAAGCATAATATTTCTTCTTTACCAAATGAGAACCGTTTAACCATCTAAGGTTGGTATTAGGAAGAATTGAACATATTCCACAAACTATTTTTGTGCTTTCTTTCAATAGGTGACCGAAAGAGGATTTCGAATATGAAGATGATTATTATTCAAACGATAATCAATCTCATCTGTTAATACAAATAATGTCTAAAAATATTATTTATATTTTTCGACCTCTCAACGTTTTGATAATAACAAAATGTAAAAACGTTTACAATAAAAATAAACGTTTACAAATTATCAAATGTAAAATTCCATTTCTAAGATTAGTGATCACTTAAGGTATGAACAAACAAAATAATTAAGCATGATTAGTGATCAAGAAAATATTTTTCTCTTAATCCTCACTTTTAATTCTACAAAAGTATTTTCTTAAAAATACATTTACAAAATATTTTCTAATTAAAAGAAAAGTTTTATTAAAAACTTAAAATTTGAAATTCAAATTTTCCCTCCAAAATGAAAGGTTCCATAACAGATACAACCTTCACCACAAAAAGACAAAAAAGAGAGCGGAGTCTAGTGGCGGCCCCCTTATATATAAGGGACCGCCACCAAATGACCGTTGGGATTCCCTGCCTATAAATACTGCTCCATTCCCAGCAGAAAACAATTCCTCTTTGCACGAAATTTTTCAGTCTTTTTTTTCCCTCTCTAAACCTTCTTTCTCTTACTAAAACTCTTGATCACTAACATACTTAGATCTTGTTTCAAGTGATCTAATCTCTTCTTCTCATCTCTTCCCTCTCATTCAAGTGCAAGAGAAGAACACTCGTATTCGTCAAGAAACGAAGTGTTAATTAGTGATCTCTCCTCTTTTCTTCTAAGTACCAAACCTCTATTGTATTTATCTTGTGTATTTGTGTGATTCGGATATTGTGTAGATCCGATAGTGTAGATCTTGTGAGTGTGTATATCTTGTGAAGTGGTAGATTGGTTCTAGCTAAGATTAGGACTCGACATTTAGCTTAGTGTCGGAAAATAATGTAAGCGACGTGTAAACGGTTTTCTCCGCCTAAAAGGAGCTTGTTGACATAGTGAAATCTCGAGTCGGATACTCGGGGAGTGGAGTAGGGCGAAGAGGTGCTTCGTAGCCGAACCACTATAAAATCTTGGTGTCTTGGTTTGGTTGTTTCTCTCCTTATCTCTTTACATTATTATTGTTGTTATTTAGTTTTCGTTTAGATAGTTATTGCTTGTTCATATTTTGATTTGATTGAACATATAACTCGAATCTCGAATCTATACATTTCTGAAAGTAAACTTTTAAATCGTAAAACAAACGAGTAAACTATTCAACCCCCCACCACCCTTCTAGTTTCCACATATATTATTCAACCATTACGACCACAACATCAAATCTCCTTTTTCCTTTTTATATCACACGAACCAAACACAGCCCTTTTTATTCGTTTCGTTTCCAAAAATTAATTTTCAAAATGATCAACTTGTACAACTAACATCTATGCATCAAAATAAAACCAAAAGGACAAACGAAATTTAAATTTGAAAACTTACAAGAAAATCTTCAAAAATGTATATTTCAACACGAACCGGACAACCCAAACGTTGTTTAAATGAATACCCAAGCACTAGAATCAACCCCATATATCACCAATCTTCATGCTTTTTATCAAAATTTCAAAAATTATAAGAGTGTGTGTGTTGCCTAGTTCGGACGCCAAGGGGAGAGGAAGAGAGATATTTTTTTATATGAAAATGAAATGAAGGAAATTGTCTGGTGATAAGCATTATAGATGTACAACCTTGGGACACATTAGCTAAAAGTTAGCCTCCTTGTCTCCTCTTGACTTCTTGACCGGCTAGAGCATCCTAGGGGTCTCGGGTCGTTCTTTTCGTGTCGGGATCACTTAAATACTCGTAAAACTCAACCGTAAAATTCACCCAAAGTTAATTAGCATTTTTATTCACCTTAAAAATACTTTTCCATTAACCTAGAGTATTTACACGACATATTTCCACTTTAAACCCTTTCCAAACTCATCTGGACATTAACGGACGTGTCGGACTCGTTTTTCGGCATTTCTCAAAATTCACGGGTCAAATCACCCGGAATACAAATAACACAATAATAACTTCCAAAAGGGATTATTAATCACAATAAACCACAATTCATCACAATTCTCATAAAAATCATCACCGTCAACACGGTACAAAATCTGAATAAACTGACAAAAGTCAAATAGTCAAAAAACTATAAATGAAATATTCAGAACACAAAAGGGGCAAAGGTTACACTAACGATCAAAGAGGGAAAAGAAATCAGAAAATTTCTTCAGGAGAACCGACCTGACAAGCTACAAAATCTAACATAGCAAAAAACAAAAAAAAATAGAAAAAAAAATCCAAACAAAATATATGGCCAGCATCAAATATACCTTGATTTTGGGTAAAACATGGTGGAATGCCCAAATAGATAAGGTGAGGAACACCGGATATTGCCAGCAATAAAAAAGGAAAAAAATAACATATTCAGAAAAAATATATATCTTAACATCATAATTAACATCACAGGCTCAACAATTACCCGCATCAGCACAACGTGCCGTGTCTCCATGGGAAATTCCATCGTCACTGGCAACAAGAATGCATAAACTACTTGTCACCAAAAGGCTTGATGCATCACCCTCTTTCACAACATGATTTCTTAATTCCCGCCATAAACCCAATCGTCTTCTTACAACTCTATTATGACGAACGTCATGTGCACGTACAGTTGCAGAAGACCCCTCTGTCACAACACGGATTCTTAACTCATACCATAAATCTGATCGCCTAGCTGGTGTGGCCTGTTTAGTGCCTGCGCGCCAAAAAAAAGGAACCATCAGCAACGAACACTCATAGATGACACTACCAAAATATGAAAGCAGATAACAACACTGAATCCTAAAGAAAATAGCTTATTGATTATGTAGAAATACATTTACAGAATTACGTTCTCGAAGATATTACCGTCAATCATACTTTTTTCTGCCGATCTCCATGACTGCAAATCATTTGCTGCACCGTTATGCTAGGCGGGGTGTGATCATAGGCCATTGATAAACTCCGAAAAGATGAGTTTTCAGATCTTTGACTATCTAAAACAACAAAATGCAAAAAAAAAATTAGCCACAGACGTACAAAATTGCGAACCTAAAAGTGAGCGGTTTTTTTTACCTGTAACGTCAACATGCGTATCCATGGGAGCAGCCATATCCAACAGCCGATAACATTCTTGTTGTACACAGTCAACGCAAACCGGAACATTTGACAAAACATTATTAAACAAACACCTTTGAATGCCATCACGTTCACTATGTTCTGCTTCTAATCCTTTCTTCCTTTTCATAATTCTCACCAACAGCAAAGATACCAATCTTTTGACCCAAAACAGACACTAACGATTTTAGAGGACAAAGCGTTCTGAAAGAGTGTGTCCAAACACTCCAACAAACTAACACTAACATGCGCTTGGGAATTCTGTTTTCAACCATTTTTTTCTCCTCATAAAATTTGGCCAAAGCAAAAAGACTAAATTTTTACCCACAAATGACATCATCGCCAATGGTTCTAAAGTGAAAATTATTCTAAAACACCACCTAAGAGCAAATTTAGGTAATTCTTAAAAAACAAACTAAGCAAATTCCTAAAGATAACAATTATTAAGCAATATCAAATCACAATTCTTAAATAACAATTAAGCAAATTCCTAAACATAACAGCTATTAAGTAATAGCAAATCAGAATTCCTAAATAACAATAACAATTAAGAAAATCCACCAAAACAAAAGACATGCATAAAATTCGTTTAAAGCAAGAAACACCAACCCAAATGATAAAAAACCGGCTTACCGATTTGCTAGAATTTCCCGCCGATATGCAAAACATACCGATCACACTAAAACTGACAGTATATATACTCCAATCGGAAGTGGAAAACACCTGGCGTTCATGCGAAATAGCCATCGAAACTGTGAGAGAAGCACGAAAGTGGAGTAGGGATTAGGATTGTAAATATCGACGGAAGTGGAGTGGGGAGTAGTATGGTAAATATCGCCGGAAGAGAAGACGGAAGTGGGAGAGGAATTAAAAAAGTAAATACCAAGTATCGGAAGACGTGTGTTTGCTTGCACGTTTTTTTAGGAGCGACCGTTCTTTAGTAAAATGCATTAATTATATATTTCATTTACACTCATGTATATCGGTACTATGGACCGGAGCTGAAGTTGAAACTTATATTATAAGTCGAAAGATGAAACTTATATTTTATAGAGTTGTTTGACGAATTAGTTGGAGCTGCAACTTATTAATGTAAAATTGCATAAACATACATCAAATTTAATTCAGATATATTTTTATCTTTTGCGTGATAATCCATTATAATTTAAAGGGTATTTAAGTAACTTGACTAGCTATAAGCCTTTTGAAGTTTTTTCTATAAGTTTGGGTTTATAGAGGCATATGACTTATAAAGGCTTTTATAAACCTGTGTGATAAACAAACGTTATTTTATAAGCTAGCTTATTTTATAGGCTCAAGCTACTATAAACCTCGATAAGCACGGTGCCAAACGTACATAACCTTCATTTAATCTATACTTTCTTAGGTGCCGTTTGGTTGGGGTATATTGGGGGAAATTCATGGCATTTGCATTTTAATTTCCTTCAAATATTGTGTTTGGTGACACAAATAGGAGAATTTTAAATTCTATGAATTGCCAAAATGAGAGAAATTAAAATGGCTTCAAAAAGTAAAGAATTTTCATTTTCTTGGAAAAAAAATTTATAAACTTTAGACGGTCTTCTTGGTGAGTGAATCATCTTCATCCTATAATAAATAAGGATATTTACACCACCTATTACAGGTCAGGTCCTAAAGCTATAGTGTAATTCCCTGTGACTATTGACAGGAGATCCTTCTATGCTTTCACCGATAATCACATCCAACTACATCCAGGCGTCGCATCTGCCAGATGTGGTTTTCTTGGTTTGTTGTTTTTTTAAATCAAAGGATATCCATCACTTTAGTCGGGTCGGGTTGGTCACGTTCGGGTCGGGTCAAGGTCGAGTCAAGGTTAAAAATTTCATACCCGAAACCGACCCTATTTGAATTTGGTTTAGTAGGGTTCGTGTCAATTTGGGTCGGGTCAACTCGGGTCGGGTCCATGCGGGTTCGGGTCGGGTCCGTTCGGGTTTGGGTCAACCCGAATATGAGTAAAGCGTAATAAAATTCTTTTTTATCATCGTTTATATAGAAACTTTATAAATTTTATTTTAGAAAGATATTTATTAGGTCAATCGGGTTGACCCGAAACCGAGTTACAAAAAATTTCAACCCGATACCCGACCCTATTTAGTATTTGGGTTACTCGGGTTGACCTGGATAGATTTTTTTACCCGCGTAACCCTACCCGAATAGTCTTTATCGGGGTCGGGTCGGGTATTTTGACACCCCTATTCGTCCCTCTCTAAAATATTGCAATAATAAACAAAATGACAGATTCCAAAAAATTATAAAATTTTGTCAACCAAACATGCATAGACATTTTAAATTTCGAAATTTTAAATTCTTAAGAAATTAAATTTTCTAAAATTTAAAATTCCGAAATTTCAAATTAATGAACCAAACGGCACCTTATTTTCTTTAGATAAAAGGTGTGTTATTTTGTGGACGAAATATTAAACGTTTATGACTTTATGGTCAAGAATATTGTTCTCAGCAAAAATTAAATATTCCTTTAATTTGGTAGGTAACACTTTTATAGCATTAAATTTCATGGACATAGAACACGTTTTTTTTTGTAGCCATTTGAAAAACAATATGTCCAAATCTTGAGTGTATTCTAAGTTGGATTATATTAACTCGAAAAATGAGCAAAAGTCAAGATTAATGAATCGAATTTAAATATATCTAACTTCTCATAAAAAATATGATATATAACAAGCAAAAGTAATTTTTTCCCGAATAATTTTTTTTACGTTTCGGGGGTTTTTTTTTTTGGCGATGCGTTATGACGGAGCTAATTTTTAATATATATTTTTTTTTTATGATTCGGGGAAAAAAATTTGCGTTGGGACGAGCTAATTTTTTCCCGAATATTTTCTTTTTTTGGGACGGTTTTGTAAATTTTTATACGAGAATTTTTGTGTAAGAAAATCGTAAATAGTTAAAAGGTGAGGGTCCGTTTTGTATTTTTTTTTACTTTGGGCCAGATTTTAGGCTATTTTTGGGTTTTTTTTGGCTAATTTTTTCCCGGATATTTCCTTTTTTTGTACGATTCGGGAAAAAAAAATTTGCGTTGGGACGGGTTAATTTTTTCCCGAATATTTTTTTTTGGGACGGTTCGATATCTTTTTTTTGGGCCGATGAATGTAAAAAAGTTGTGAACAATAAAAACTTGACGTGTTTTTTTTGTTAATTTTTTTACGGGATTTTTTGTGTAAGAAAATCGTAAATAGTTAAAAGTTGAGGGACCGTTTTGTATTTTTTTTTTTAACTGTTGAGGAACCTGTTTTGTATTTTTTTTACTTTGGGCCAATTTCAGGACTACTTATTTTGGGTGCTAGTTTTTTTTTTTTTTTACTTTGGGCCAGAGTTTTGGGCCAGTTTTATGCGAATTTTAACGTTAGGTTTGTCCGACAAATGTGATATATAGTAATTAATTTTTTTATATGACTTATTCGTGTGTTTGGGCCTATGTTTTAAAGTGGCTTTTTTTGCTATATGGTTTTTTTTAATATAATGGGTTGTACGTTTGTGACCATATCGATTATTTTAAAGTTATTAGGTATCGAAGATGTTTCCGCGAGTATTTTTTTATCTGAATAAATCGGAACTTTTGTAATATATTTTTTTCCTCCTACTTTGTGCATACAAATTTAGAAGAAAAAAAAATAATAATAATAAAAAAAAAACCAAAATCAGGCTGACCCAAAATGAGAGCCAATTACTGTAGCAATGTGGCCCACTGTCAAAAATCTGTTTTGGGCTAATTGGTCCAAAGTCAAAACGACTTGGTTTTTTACGGTGAATGTGTATATATATAATCATATAATCTTTGGTTTGAATGTCTTCTATTTAAAAAAAATATTAGGGATTTTTGTAAGGATTTTTGGATTTCCTGTTTTAGATCACTTTGTTTGTAATGAAACCGAGTTATCAAATTCCTACTAGGTGCAAACAACTTTGAAGTGGTCACGCTAACCTCCTGAAAAGGGAGGGTTTTACCTGGTTTGAGTCTATGTGGCGGTGGGTTCAAACCTCGTGGATTAGTCAGCCTAAAAAACGGAAACCATGGTTAAAGAAAAAAAAACCGAGTTATCAAACACCTCAAATAGAGCCCTTTACCCGGTTTTAACTTGTGTGGTGGTGAGGATTCAAATTATGTGATTTAGTCGATCAAAAAATCAAAATTCATAATTATCAGAAAAACAAAAACGGAGTTATCGTGCTGAATTTGATAACAATGATGTATCTAATGGGACAAGGTGTCATCAACGCAATAACATACTTCTAAACAAGAACAACTAGATACATCATAAATCTTTTGTATAATTATCAAATAAATAGTTGTCATAGGACAACTTGCAATGAAACATCATTTGATCAGATTAATTTTTTAAAAATAGCTTGATAGGAGGTTTGACTACCATATCTAAGACACCTTCTGAGTAAAGACAACATCATTTAAAAACGCTAGACGAATACTCGTGCAAAGCAACAGTGTATAGCGACAAATAATTATATCCACGAAATCGTGATTCTGGTTCGACTCTTGATGCAATGCGTGTGTGTTTTGAATACGAAGACGAATACCTGTACACGAATACTTATACACGGTTGGCAGTTTCAAAAATAATTAAATGTGTTTCCTATATTATAAATCTATTCAATTGTTTGTTTGTGTTTTCATATATAGTTTTTTTAATTTTTTTCGCATTTAACATTATATAATAAAATGTAAACCCTTTATATATAGTATAGATATAGATTAAATCCCGGTTCATGTCTTTGCGTGACTCATTACCAACTATAATTTAGAAAAAAAAATCCATTCATGCATATTCCAATTAAATTGCTTTTTTAAGAGCTTTTTGTCGTTCAAAAAATACTACTAATATTTTAACGAAATTTTATTTAAATCACATGGCTTTAAAAAAAAAATTCAAAGAAAAGAGGTGGGAAACTTCATTGGATATATATTTTATACTAGTTTTTCTCTTATCATATTCCCACCGAAATTTTGTACAAAATGGGCCCAAATAGCCGCATCATGACAAGTAAACCAGGGGCCCAACCATCAAGTGGTCCAATCAAACAAGATTTACAATATTTCGGTGACCACTCCTTACCCTAAAATTACCAAACTATCCCTCACCACTTATTATATTTTTAAGTGTTAATAAATATGTCTAACAGAGTAAGTGCAACGTTGCATCAATAACCGTTATTGGTGTGCTATCTCATTATACATCGAATGACATCATAATAATTAAAACACTTTTTCTAAGACTTTTCATAACATACCATAAAAATATCTTGCTAAAAAAAAAGAAAAACCCGACAACGCTCGTGGATGGGCCGACGAAGACACCAGCGTCAAGCGAATGACGGGGTAGAGGGTGCAAAACGGTGGCGCCATTAAGGAAAAAAAGGCAATGGCGTGTCATTTGCACTTGCACCGTGCACTCCAACAAGTAGACCTAAAGTTCCACCTAATCCACGCATTTTATGACAAATGTATACATTTATTCTCTCTCATTGTTTTATACCAACTTTGGGCTCAAAGATATACAAAATTATCCTACTAAAAACTAAAAAAGAAATAACCGCTTTGATCATGTGTCTGAAAGACACACCGGTTAGATTGTTTTTTGTATGTCTTAATAATAGAGGATGAGCGTTTCAGTAAAAAAAATCTAACTAGCTGAACAATTTTTTTTCTTGTCGTGTTAGTATAGAGCATTGATTGAGATGTGTAACCGGTATGTCTAATTATATTCAAAAACCTATGTGTCAGCATCTTGTTAAGAACCAAGTGAGTCCAATTCTTGGCAAATCAATAATTTATTGTCACATCTATTAATCACATAATTAGTCTCGTTTTTTAAATATCCCAATCATTTTCTTTTAGTGTTATAAGAAAGAAAATTCCATATTTACCTAATTTAAAAGTCATAATACCATTTTTTAGCGTGTACTTTAAACAACATTGTACTCATATATTAGTAGAAACTTGTCTTTCAGATAAATACGAAACTTTTGCAAATACAATCAAAATCGAACTGTACCGAAAACCGATTTGGTCAACTAAAATGTTCGTTTCATCTCTGGATCGGTCCGGTTCGTTAATTCGATGTCCGGTCCAACAAAAAATAATGTACGATTATGCGTAAGACTTATCCGGACCGGACAAGAACGGACTGAAGACCGACCAAAATACATTTTTGTCTCGGTAGGTCCATGGTCAACAAAACTAAAGGGTAAAACCGTTAATTCACAAATATGTATCAAACCTAAAATAGATTCGAGTGTTTTTTAACAACCCTCTCCTACGCTCCTTTACACAATTTTCTTTAAAAAAACAATTTCCGCCATTAAAAAAACCTTCAAAACCCTTAAAAAACGATCTTAAATCAAACCCATATGAACCCACAAATCACTTTCTCAAGATCAACCCAAGAACCTTCTTCTTGCTAATTTTGGTAAGTGATTTTTTATAAAACGCGTATTGAATTATTTTAATGTGCACGAATCTTTATTAGTCAAGTAACTGTTTTTATATGTTTAACATGTTTGGTTTTACATATAAATATCTGGGTTGGAGCTTAATTTGTCTTTTGACTTGTTTTAAGCTGAAAGCTCGTGAATTTAGGGTTTTGTGTGTGTTTTTAAAGGTGCTTTGAGTGTGTGTTTGATTGCAGGTTTAAGATTGGAGTAAAGGTTTCTTGATGGGTTTTTGAGTTTGTGGAAAAAAGTCAAAGTTAAAGTCATCGGTGAAAAGGTAATTTTGTTGACTCTTTATGATGAATATGTTTTATTACTTTTTAATAAGGTTTTGATTTGTTATAAAAGCTTTTGGGCTTTTGGTGTGTTTAGATTAATGCGTACAATGGCGGACCCATGGCCAATAATCATCAGGTTCATTTTAGAAAAATAGTATATTTGACATAATTCTACGCTACGCAAGAAAAATCCATGGGGTTCCGGGCACCTTCGGAACCCCCTCGGTCCGCCCCTGAATGCGTATATAATAGCCGTCTTTGCAAAAATAAGTACGTTGCATTGGTCAGTACTTTGTTTTAGAATTTGAATGACCTTTAGTACGAGAGGTGACGTATACATGTTTTACTTTGCACGTAACTAACGACTTTGTTTCCACATTTATGCCCTAACCTCACTTTGAGTAAGTTGAATAAGTCGGGTCAATTTAGGAAAGTGCCTTGCTCTAGCAGTACAATGATGTTTATTACGGGAGGTGACTTGTAGACGATACATATTTACTTGATGTGCAACAAACAAATTGGTTTCTATATTTATGACCTCACGGCACCTCAAGTACGTTGAATAAGTCGGATATATATAGGGAACTATGTTGCACTAGAACTACACTGATCTTTATTACGGGGGTGACTTGTAGACCGGTACGCAACAAACATGTTTGTTACCCATTTATGTTCTCAATCTTGCACTTTCTTATTCCATATAATATACAAATTAAGATTTTTGTAGCGTATAAGTAACAAATGTTGTGGACAAATCATTTGTAACAAAAATAAGTAATTTGCATAAGCTGTCGATGTGACATGCCATTATCCCTTTTTTTTACACTATTTGTGGATGGGAAATGCCCATATGGTTTGCATGTGGACGAGTTCATGTCGTTATCTTTTGAGTATCTTTTTAGGATTTTCTACTTTTTGTAATTTTGTGTTTGATAGTACTCTTTGATTTTACCTTTGTGCGTTTCCAGTTGTAGAAAAGCGTAATTGGGGCAAATTTTAAATTTCTTTTTTCCTTGTCTTTTTTAATAATTAGATTTTGCTGAGGCAATTGATTGTATTAGTTGGCTCTTTATCAAATAAGTCATGTAGACAATTCCTTTTTGAATAGTAGTACATACTAGATGCCTCACCACCGACACCACGATTACGACACCGTTTGGTAGAGGTTTGGCCTTTGAAGAGATTGAGAAGGTACAACGATAGTTATAGTAGAAATATGCGCCGAATAGCACGACATAATTATAATTAGGCTCTCTACCTAATTGTGAATCCAGGATAGATCGTATTAATGTTGGGTTTTAGGCTGATCATTATAGCTACAAAACTAAAGGTTGTCTAGTTGACCCTTTTATACTACAAAGGTAATGTTTGCAACTTTGATGCTATATACAGAATATTTCAGATCATGTTAATCTATCGGTAGTTTTGTTCCTGGAACAGTTATTATTCGTAGTTTTGGTACGTGTTAAACATGTTTTGGAGGTTTAGTAAAGATCATGGATTTCTCTTGTATTTTTGGGTTATAGGTCGGGTAATATGTCTCACTAGGTCGTATAATTTGTTTTTAGATTGCTTTTTTTGTGATTGAAGTCAACTACATATGTGCAGTTTCTATCACTCGCCGCGTCCTTTTTATTAATGGTAGGAAACAGAGAATATATGCTTTGAACTTTGTCACTAAGAAATTTGTCATTTTAAATAAAACGGTGGTGGAGTGGATCTTGATACCTAACTTTATAATATCCCTTAAATTTTATTCCGAAAGGTGCGGGTCACATTAGTTTCAAATTGCATCCTTTTTAGCCATGTAGACTCAAAAAGACAGCAGCTCTTGATTGCCGTTTCACTTTAGGTGAGAGACAGAGAATCAGTGAATTATAGTATTCCCTCATACTAAAGGTCTTGTTATTCTGCTTTTCATAATACGCTTTTCATGGAGTGCAAAATGACAGTTGGCCTTAAATTTGATCTCCTAGATCTCACATTTAAAGTAAATTCAATGGTAATGATTACAACGGTCCTCTCATCCCAATTTTTATTCCTTATATTTCGGTCAAAAGGTAAAAAGTTCACTGTCGTCCTTTAGCACTGTAGATCCATGTTTATTTCACCGTTGATGTTACTAATAAATATCCGTTATATAACAACTTTTATCTTATGTTAGGGAAGTTTCATATAGAGAAATTCTCAATTTAGGTAGGTAGACTTATTCGTGGGTTGTATATAATAAAATATCGTCATCATGATTGAGACATTCTTTTTCCCTAGTTGTTGATTTATTTAACTATACACTTTCAAGTCTTATGTATTTTTAATATTCAATTATGAACTAATAATAATGGGTCATGACAGCAAAGGCAATTAAAATCGAGTCATTGTTGCTTTCTTTAATATCAGCTGTCTGCTCATATTTTTCTTCATTTTGCACCTGAAACAATACCTTTTAAAGGGTTTCTCATTTTAAGTTTTTTTATTGAAAAATATTTCAGATGGATTCAGCTAAGCATTTGAATAAGAGTAGATTGGCTCGTACTTTTGCGAAGGTGCTGCATATTCAAGCTGTGACAGGGGCTGCAAAAGGCGATAAGTTTCAGAAAACAAAGTCTCGAGAAAAAGTCAACTATGATAAACCGGTTGGTGAGAGTCGTCAGCCTGTGTTCTCCAACGAGGAAGAGGAAAAGCTTCGAGAAAGAGCGGTATTGGATGCCTTTCTTGCCAAACTCTTTGCTACCATATCATCTGTCAAAGCTACATACGCTCAGATGCAGCACTGTGAATTTCCTTATGATGAAGAAGGTATCTGGTCTGCTGATAAGAGCCTAATCTCGGAATTCAAAAGTTTAAACGAGTTAAAACAGTCTTTCTTGAAAAAACTCATCGACGACTCATCTCCTGAAACTACCCAGCTGTCGGCAGAAATTCTAGAACAAAAGAATCTCATAAAAACTTACGAGATATCAGCGAAGAAACTTGACAGCCAGAACAAGCTTAAAGACTCGGAGATCATATTCTTAAAAGAGAAATTAGAAGAATTGAGGCGAGAAAATAAGTCTATTGAGAAAAGATTGAATTCAAGCGGTTCGTTATCGTCAATGTCATCTCATGAGAATTTAAGTCTTGATTCGTTAAGCGCAACCAATTTTATTTCATATGTGAAGCAAGCCACAAGATCTATCCGAAGTTTGGTTAAGTTCATGATAAGTGAAATGGAATCTGCTAACTGGGATTTAGATGCTGCTGCCGATTCGATTCATCCAGATATTGTTTACTGGGACACAACACATATATGTTATGCTTTTGAGTCTTTTGTTTGTAGAGAAATGTTTGATGGTTTCAATCACCCGGAATTTCGGGATGCGGGTTCGAAGTCTATGGTGCGGAATGAAAAACGGCGACAGTTCTTCTTCGATAAACTTATGGAACTCAAGTCTTTGAAAGCAAGGGAATACATAGCATGGAAACCATCTTCAATGTTCGCCGAATTCTGCAGGGCCAAGTACTTGAAACTCGTTCATCCGAAAATGGAATCCTCGTTATTCGGGAATTTGAACCAAAGAAACCTCGTAAATGCTCGGAAATTCCCAGAAACTGCTTTCTTCGACTCGTTTTTGGATGTGGCAAAAAGGGTTTGGCTTTTACATTGTTTGGCGTTTTCATTTGGTCCTGAAGAAGCAACTGTTTTCCAGGTGGCAAAAGGAAGTCGGTTTTCTGAAGTGTTTATGGAAAGTGTAAACGAAGAGGCGTTCTTGTCACATGGAAGTACACCGGAGGTAGGTTTCATGGTGGTTCCAGGGTTCATGGTGGGTAAAACCGTCATTCAATGTCAGGTTTATTTGGTTTAATCAATCAATTGGGATAGGCCCGCCGGTATTAAAGTAGATTGAGATCAGCGGAGCAACATTGTTCACATGATGTTGTTAATATAGTAGCAAAGTAGCTAAATTTAATGCACATGATGAATTAGTACTTGAGCGACATGTGTTTTCAAGATCCGTTAACTGTAGTTTGTTTAACAGTTAACACATCTCTAAACTGTGTCGTTCTTAAACGCTGTTTGTCGTTTGTACTCTTGTATGTATTAGTTTTGCCATATACATCATGGAATTATAAAGAAATTATCTAGCTTTTTTTGGTACTTGTTGGTAGTCTTTGATCAGTGTGATTTTTTTTCTTTTTTTGTATATTAGTATTGCCATATACAAAAGAATATGATTTCTTAGGCCGGGTGTTATGGAGCGAGGTGATCCAGCTCGCGCCTTCATGTGTTAAACCCATGGTTGTTAGGATCCCGATCCTGATTTTAGGGTCTTATGATTTTACGATACTACAAAGCAAAAACGATCTGGATCCTACATAGGATCTTTGCATGCTTAAGATCTTATAGGTTCTCGATCTTGAACATAGGATCTTAAGATCTACTCCGATCCGATCTTACTTTTCTCGAACCACAAACTAAAAAACTACAAATTTATGGATTGTGTTTCGTAGAATTTAAAAAACAACGTGTTAATCTTCTTAAACATTTCATAATCATAATTAAGGACAGCATTTCCATAAAACATTAATATAATTTTGTGTTTATAGTATATAATAATTTGTAGATTTGTATAATATTACAAAGACTATTAAGACAATGACATTATAGTAGGATCTTACGATCCCGATCCTACTTTACGATCTCGATCTTGCAAAGAAGAAAACGATCCTAGGTAGGATCCCGATCTTGAAAACCTTGGTTAAACCCATTGCCCCCCTCAGGCTCACGTGCGGTACCCTATTTTTTGCCATGGTTTGGTTTGCAAACTGCAAACTGTTTGCCAATTTTTTTTCTTTTCTTTTTTTTAAATCGAGTGTTTATATTGTGGAGGTATGTTTATATAAAGTGTGATATTTTTATATGTTTGGTTTACACGTGGTCTTAGTTTTTTTCTGAATAATTAAATATGTCGAGGGAATGTATGTTTTCTAAATCCGTGAATTGTTTCGAAGCTACCTATCGATTAACAATCAACAGATCTTGATCTTTTACAAAACATGAATTTTCTTATATGACCCCTTTAAGGTATCATCTTACGAAAATAACCGGAGTACAAAAATCTTTCAAAAATGAACTTTTGCTAAGTAACCATTAGATATGTGACATGTGGCAAGATCTAAGGTGATTTTTGCAGGAGCATATAAAATGGTGAGGAGCACTCTAAATGACCAAATGCTCCCGAAATATATTGTACGCCTCAAATAAAACAAAACTAAATGTTGAGGAGCACTCTAGTGCTCCTGATTTCAATTGTGCGCCTCAAATAAGACAAAAAAAAATAATCCATTCGCTCCTTGCGCCTAATGTGAGCACTCTAAACTAACAAGTGCTCTCGGATTCTCTTGTGTGCCTCAAATAAGACAAAACTAAATGTTGAGGAGCACTCTAGCACTCTAGTGCTCCTGGTTTCTATTGTGCGCCTCAAATAAGACAAAAAAAACCTCATTCTTTGTTGCACCTAGAGCCTGGTATGAGACTTTATCTATCTATTTATTGGAAAATAGATTTAGAAGAGGGACTATAGACAAGACTTTGTTTATCAAGAAGGACAAAGATAATATCATGTTAGTGTAGGTATATGTAGATGACATTATCTTTGGGTCTACTAAAAAGTCTTTATGTACTGAGTTTGAACAGATGATGCACAAGAGATTCCAGATGAGTTCTATAGGGGAGCTCACTTTCTTCTTAGGGTTGCAGGTAAAACAGAAAGATGATGGAATCTTCATTAGCTAAGACAAATATGTAGCTGATATTTTGAAGAAGTTTGATTTTGCCACTGTGAAGACAGCCAGCACTCCTATGAAGACTAACAAAGCATTACTCAAGGATAAAGAAGCTGCAGATGTGGATGTTCATTTATACAGATCAATGATTGGATCATTGATGTACCTAACAGCTTTTAGACCTGACATAATATTTGTTGTTTGTGCTTGTGCAATGTTCCAAGTTACACCAAAGACTTCACATCTTCATGCTGTGAAGAAAATCTTTAGATACTTAAAAGGCCATCATAAATTGGGTCTTTAGTATCTTAGAGATTCACCATTTGACTTGGAGGCTTTTTCTGATAGTGATTATGCTGGTGCTAGCTTAGACAGGAAATCCACAACTGGAGGTTGTCAATTTCTTAGAAAAAGGTTGATTTTATGGCAATGTAAAAAGCAGACTATAGTTGCCAGCTCCACTACTGAAGCAGAGTATGTTTCTGCTGCTAATTATTGTGGACAGGTGTTATGGATCCAAAATCAATTGCTTGATTATTGATATAACTTTATGAACACCATGATTTACATTGACAATGAAAGCATAATCTGCATTGTTAAGAATCCAGTGTTTCACTTAAAGACTAAGCACATTGAGATTAGACATCACTTCATCAATGATTCATATAAGAAGAGATTACTTCAAGTGATTAAGATTCACACTGATCACAATGTTGCTAATTTACTCACAAAGGCATTTGATGTTAGCAAATTTCAATATCTGGTTGCAAGTATAATGAAAGAATATTTGGAATGGAATGGAACAGCAACTAAGGATGAATTTTAAGTTAGTGCTGTTAGAGTGACTTATTACTGGCAAGTATACTTAATGTTGTTAGTTGCATTTAATACTGTTGTCAAAATTAAACATGTTGAATCAATCAAGCAGATGTGGGTGAAGGGTCAGGAAATCCCACTGCACCCTAACACACATTCACAACTGCTTCCCTATCTAATCTTGAACCAATCACTGTTTCATTATTATTTTAACCAAAAAGACTCAAAAACCTAAGAAAGCCAAAAGGACCACTGAGATATCTCAGTCTAGTGGGCATATTCCCTTTGTAATAGATGAGACTGTCATTAAGGAGTGGGAAGACATAATAGAAAGGGCTGCCACTACTGTTTCTAGCTTAGAAGCAGAGTAGGACAGTGGTAACATAAATAGGACCCAATCCATGGCAACACCTAATGAGTCTTTTCCTCAGGGAACTGATTCAGGTAGTGGTCCCAGGTGCCAAGATACCATATTAGGGGGTGCAGAAGCTCAAATTTGATTTGAGGCTGCATCTAAACAAGTCCTATGATCCACCTCTCTCAAGAGTTAACACACTTGAAAGTGAGGATGACAACATGAAACTAAAGAAATTGATGGAATATTGTACCAAACTGTATGTTAGGGCTCTTGATGTGTGATATAAAAACAAATAGAGTGAATTGGTGAGAAAAAGAAATGAGAGATATAGTGAGCTAAAAAATAGAAAGAGAGTTGTGTGATATAAAAACAGATAGAGTGAATTGGTGAGAAAAAGAAATGAGAGATATTGTGAGATTAAAAACAGAAAGAGAGCTTGTGAGAATCAAAATTAATGATGGAAATGCTTTTTGGAATGAAATTAGAGTTAATGCTGGTGTCTCAAAGTTAATGCTGCTAAGCATAAACTTACTGCTGCCAGTACTAGTTTATGCTGCTAGGCATTCACTTACTGCTGTTAGGCATAAGTTAATGCTGCCAGGCATAACTTCCTACTGCTGGGTTAGTTAATACTGTTAGGCTTAACTTAATGCTGCCAGTTTAAGTTAATGCTGTTGAGGGTGATTTCATAAATACTTCGATTAAGGGTTTCAATCACTCATTCAATCGATTTTACACCTTGATATACTCTCTAATCATAAACCCTAACTCAATTTCATCTTTAATCATCAAAACCCATCACAATGTCGACCCCAAAGTTTGCTGAAACTCACAATTTGGTTGCGTTTTTGGAGAAACCCGAAGAAAGTAATGGGTTTGAAGGCATTATTGATTTTTTGAATGCAAGTTCTATCAAGTATGCGTTAACGGTTAATCCTACAGTATATGAATCATGCATTCAACAGTTCTGGGCAACTGCTAAGGCTAAGACAGTTAATGGGGAACGTCAGATACAAGCCCTAGTAGATAAGAAGAAGGTGATCATCACTGAGAAGAGTGTGAGAAGTGATCTTATGTTAGAAGATGCTGAAGGGATTGAATGTCTGCCAAATGATGTAATTTTTGAACAGCTCACACTCATGGGGTATGAAAATCTTACACAAAAGCTTACATTCTATAAAGCTTATTTTTCATCCCAATAGAAATTTCTTATCCATAAAATTCTGCAATGCCTTAGTGCTAAAACTACAGCTTGAAATGAATTTAGGGGCACTATGACATCTGCTATCATTTGTCTTGCTACAAACTAAAAATTTAATTTTCTAAGTACATATTTGATCATATGATGA
This sequence comes from Tanacetum coccineum, assembly GCA_026074375.1. Taxonomy (NCBI): domain Eukaryota; kingdom Viridiplantae; phylum Streptophyta; class Magnoliopsida; order Asterales; family Asteraceae; genus Tanacetum; species Tanacetum coccineum. Next base: position 52,587 of record BQNB010011575.1, read on the forward strand.
AGAACTTGAAGGGTGTGGTTAAATTTCTTATGTATCCAAAGTTTGTGCAAGTGTTCCTGGACAAACAAGTTGAAGGAATGTCCAAACATAAAGGGATTTATGTTACACCTTCCCATACAAAGAAGATTTTTGCTAATATGAAAAGGGAAGGAAAATGTTTCTCTAGGAGAATCACCCCTCTATTTCAAACTATGATGGTTCAAGCTCCAGAAGACATGGGTAAAGATTCAGCTGCTCCTACTGATTCCCATTCCACACCCATTATTACTCAACCATCATCATCTAAGTCTCAAAAGAAAAAGTCTAAAAGGAAACAGAGGAAGGACAGTGGTCCTACAGAGCCTATCCCTGAAGAGGCTACAAATGAGGAACCTATATCTACCCCTTCTCGTGATCCACCTCAAAGTGGTGAGGATAGATTGCAACTTACTAAATTGATGAATTTATTTACCAAACTACAAAAGCAGGTTCTTGATTTGGAGAAAGCAAAGACTGCTCAAGCAAAGGAGATTGCTAGTCTAAAGAAGAGAGTCAAGCAGTTGGAAAAGATAAAGAAGTCAAGAACTTCATGGCTCAAAAGGTTAAAGAAGGTTGGTTCAGCTAGCAGGGTAGAATCCTCTAATGATGTCAGTTTGGGTGCTCAGGAGGATGCATCCAAACAGGGGAGGAAAATAGCTGATCTTGATGCTAATGCAGAAGTGACCTTGATTAATGAGACTCAAGAAAGATATGACGAAGAGATGTTGTTTGATATACATGATGATTTACAAGGTGAAGAAGTTGTTGCTGAAAAGGAAGTTAGTGTTGTTGATCCAGTTACTACTGCTGGTGAAGTAGTTACTACTGCCAGTGCTACAACAACTGTTGATGAGTTGACTCTGGCTCAGACCTTGATAGAGATTAAAGCAGCTAAACCAAAGGCTGTTACAACTGCTGCCACAACAATTACTACTGCTGTTGCTAGCACAAGACCAAAGGCAAAAGGAATTGTCTTTCATGATCAGGAAGAGCAAGCATCTGCATTTACACCAATAGTTTCTTCATCACAACTTCCACAAGCAAAAGACAAATGCAAGGGAAAAATGGTTGAGCCTGAAAGGTCATTAAAGAAGAAAGATCAAATTGCACTTGATGAAGAATTGGCACTCAGATTGCATGCTGAAGAACAAGCAGAGTTGGAAAAAGAAAAAGTTGCACAAGAAGAAGCTAGCAGAGCAGCAATTATTGAAGAACTAGATAGCATTCAAGCTATGCTTGAGGTTGATGAGCAATTAGCTGCAAGACTCCAAGCTGAAGAACAAGAACAATTCTCTATTGAAGAAAAGTCAAGAATGTTAGTGGAGATGATAGCTGAAAGGAAAAAGTTCTTTGCAGCATAGAGAGCAGCAGAGCAAAGAAGTAAACCCCCTACCAAAACTCAGATAAGGAATAGAATGTGTGCATACCTGAAGAATATGGGTGGATACAAGCACAATCAGCTGAAAGGAATGAGTTATAAAGAAATTCATAAGCTTTTTGACAAAGCATACAAACAGGTAAATTCATTTGTTCCTATGGATTTAGAGGTGGTGAAAAGCAGTGAGACAAGAACAGAAAGAAGTTCTAAAAGAGCAGGAGATGAGATTGAATCTGATAAATCAAAGAAGCAGAAGATAGATGAGCATGTAGAAGCTGAAAAAGATGATGATCAAGAGGATGCAGAGATGAAAAGACATATTGAGATATTTAAAGATGAGGATGTAGCAATTGATGTTATACCTCTAGCCACCAAACCTCCAATGATTGTTGAATACAAGATTGATAAAGATAAGATATTGATAGAGAAGACATGAAGACCCTCTGGAAGTTGGTTAAAGCTAAACATGAGAATACAAGGCCAGATGAGGATTATGAAAGAGTGTTATGGGGTTATCTGAAAGTAATGTTTGAACCTAACATAAAAAGTAAAATATTACAAAGATACAAAGTGACTATTTGGAAGTTGTTTGATACCTGTGGAGTGCACTTTGTGAGGTTTAAAAATTTACATTTCTTTATGTTGGTTGAGAAAAGATACCCCCTTACACCAATAACAGTCACAAACATGCTGAACAAAAAGCTTCAAACTGACCATTGGAATGAGATGTGTTATCAACTACTCAAGCTCATGACAAAGCAGGAAAAAGGGTCAATGAAGTGTTTGAATGCATCCTCCTGGTGATGGTGAAGACTTTTAATGAAACTTGAAGATTCAGAAGATGAACATCAAGTTTAGGGGATGATTGTTGGGATTTAAAGACTTCAAGATATTCTTAGAGTTACTGCTGCTCAGGTATATATTAGTGCTGTCAAGCATAACTTAGTGCTGCTGGTAATACTAATGAAAATTATGCTAAGTAGTTAGTACTGGTAGTATAAAAGTTACTACTGCTAGTAGAAGTTAAGACTACTCAGAGATGAAGACTGAAAATATACTAAGTAGTTACTACTGCTAGTACAAAAGTTAGTACTGCTAGTGTATGTAAGTACTGCTAAAGTAAACTTCTAAGTAGTTAATGCTGCTTGTGCTCAGTTACAACGGCTGAGTGATTACTACCGCTGGAAGGATTATGCTGACAGAGAAGAAATAAAGATTGATTGGAGAACAAGAATACTTACGAAGATAAGTATTAATTATTTGTAAAGAAGATATGTATAACTTATTTGTTTAAGAGATTACGTTTGTTTATAGAAAAGATCATGATAACTTAGGAAAGTATTGTAAGCCTTGTAGGACTCCTTGGTGTATAAAAGGAAGTCATAGGGCATAATGTTAGACACACATCTTTTGATATTCGTAGCTTCAAGGTTTTGTAAACCCTAACACTATTAAGAGTGTTCGTTTTATATTGAGGCTGAAAGTTTGGTAATCTGTCTTGTTATTGATTTTGTGTTACTATTTCATTAGAATTCTTCTTAGTATCATTAACTAGATTCCGCATAGTCTTTGATATATTCAATCAAAGTTTCTACCATAGTTGTCTTGGATTTATTCAATACAACTAAGCCTTTTTACAAGCTAAGCAAGATTTATTCAAGTGGGATCAACAGAAAAGATAGTGGTAAATGATAACTACCCTGAGCAGCTCGTTACTATTAGAGGGGGTCTGTCCGCTGAGTGCAGGCATGCGCTAATACATACCCTCCGAAAGAATGTTGACATCTTCGCATGGACTCCAACGGACATGACGGGTATCCCTAGGGCTATAATGGAGAACTCGGATACAGCTATACACAACTCGGACACCACAAGCTAAACATATCTTTGATAGATAATCCAAACATCAGGTAGCAGCATCAGTTCCAATTTAAATTTCAAATTTACCTTGTAATGCACTAAAAACCATATCCTCTCGACTACATTTCCAAGCTTACTTCAAACTCAAATCATTCAGCCCACACTACATGAAATGATTTAACATGAGACGAATCATCAAGGGGTATTAGCACCATTTTAATAAACCTCAATGGGGCTCTTACATGTGATATCTACATTTCATTACCTTTTCTCATTAGAATCTTCTAGCTGCTACATCCTCATTGAATCAAAAGGGAAAAAAAGGGCCATGGATACTATATAGATACACCCATCACTTAGTTAGAACCAACTCCTTTCCTCATATAGCCATGTATTGAAAGGAATTAGTTGGTTCAATCTTTCAAACACACACTTTTTCCTTCAACATACTACTACCCTAACCAGACCATATTCCCTTCACATTGGAGTTGTCATACCTTATGGTACATACCAAGAATTAGACCTCTTAAAGACCCAAACATGGCTAGCCTGATCCCTCCTAAGGCCAAATCAGACAAGCTATGAGGGACTATTAAGTATAGTAACACCCAAGGTACTCCAAGTTACAAGGTCCTACCATGTGTTATGGACTGCACAAGCCCTGACATGATAGACAGAAATCCAATGACAAAATAAGCAAACATCCTTGCATCCCAAAACACCCATTGCAATAAAAGGCCAATACAAAAAAACCTTAATCTTGCTTGACTAAATTATTGTTGACCTAAGATAACTGCCATTCCTTAGCCACTACAAGAACAGCAGGAGTCTCTTTAACAATCAAGGTTTTCAGTTTATTTTCCACATCATCTATAATGCAGCTACATAAAACTTCCAAGCTTCTTTTGCATTTTGAAAGAGTCTTTTATTCCTCTCTTGCCAGATATGATAGACACTATAGATAAGATGTGTTTTTTTGCCAAAGATCCTTAAATATTTTTTTTAAGGTTTCTGCTAGCAACCTAATTCCAACCCCTCTAATCAAAGATCAGGAGTACTATGAAGATTACCTTTAATTTTTAGAACATCCCAAATTTTAGCTACTTCAAGGACATTGAAAGAATAGATGATGATGACTATCTTCACAATTTTTGTAGAAAGAGCATTTCAATACACACCTTGACATCCATAGTCATGATTCTGTCTTGAGTCATATGCCTTCTGGATTGCCAGCCACAAAGTAAGGCTGTTAGAATTCATACCCGAGAATACCAAACAACATGGACTTATTGCACTTTAGGCCAATTTTCCCTTAGACTAAGCCAAAACAACTTTGTAGAAACTTTACTTCCTTGTTATCTTGCCTCACCAAAACAGACATGTCTTTAACCTAGTCATTAAGAGAAGGAACATGAATCTGTAATAACTCAGGATGATCCTTATTCCATGTTTCTGGCCAATTCCTTTACCAATTCTGCACACAGATCTACATTTTTGAATCTTTCATCCAGCCTTTCATAATACAAATCCCCTATTTTGCAATAATCGTATTCAGAGGACTTAATGAGCACCACATTATCAGCCATTACTAAATATATCATCTTCCTTTCAACTTTATACAACAACAAAGGGCTTAATCTTTTCTCTAATAGCTAGCATGTTTCTTCCATCACCCAACTTAGGCCATTACATGATTTCTGTATTTCCCATATGCTTATCTTTTAATCAGTAATATATCACCCAAATCCAACTGCAGTGTTTTTTTGATCACCGGAGATTGCACCGTCGGATCATCACGATTTTCTGACTGTAGCTTCCTGACATCGAGAGGAAGGTTCTGACCGTTGGGGTTTTGATTTTAAGGCATGGAAGTCCGTTTTCACACCTGGGCAGATTGCATCTTATTTGGTGATATTCTTCATTTCTTGTTCTATGATTGTTGCCATATATCTTGATGCTTGATTCCAAGATTATGATGTTTGTTGTATACCTCTAGTGTTATCTAGAGAAGACCTTGTGTACCTCTCCTCGTTGATAGTGAATTTAAGCGGCACTAGGTGTCCCGTGGTTTTTACCTGTTTTGGGGGTTTCAACGCTAAAAGTTTGGTGTTCTTGCTGTGTGTTTGATTACATTTTTATCTGCTGTTTTGGGGCTAATTTGAGACTGTTAGGGGCTGATTAGAGTTGTTTTTATTTTTCCCTATTTGTTTGCATCCTCATAGGTTCATATGAGTTTGGGTAAGTGCTTTCAAACGAAGATTTTGCTTCCGCAATTGTGTTTATACCATTGTGACCCATTGTTCTTACATGTCAAAACACAAGTGAGTTTGCTTTAGCTCCTTGCAGCCATAGTAATATCTGAACTTTTTTTATCATCATTAATGTTCTTGATCATAATCATATTCAGGACTTCCATAACTAGAGTGAAAATATAAGGGGACATGAGGTCTCCTTATCTTAAACCTCTCCCACCTTTAAAATATCCACAAATCTTACCATTAACACATATTGAGAAGGAAGCTGTGGAAATACAAGTCATTATCTAATTCACCATTACTTTATGAAAACCAACTTTGCATAAAACTTCTTCAAGGAAACTCCAGCTTACAGTGTCATAAGATTTTCGGATATCTATCTTCATTGCACATATTTTAGCCCCTTGTTTTCTATTATACCCCCTCAACAGCTCCTGAGTAAGAAGAATATTGTCTTGGATGTATCTTCCAGGTATAAAAGCACTCTGATTGATACTAACAACCTTACTTAACCCATTTTTAATCCTGTTTGTTAAAATCTTGCTAATACACTTGTACATCACATTACAACAAGCTATAGGTCTAAAGTCAGAGATCTTGTTAGGAGTCTTAATCTTTAGGACCAAAGCAATCAAAATAGAATTAATTTCACCCAAAAGCCTTCCATTAGTAAAAAATTCTCTAACAGCTGCACAAACCTCTTTCCCAATGATGTCCCATGCCTTTTTTAAAAGCAAGAAGTATAACCATCAGGCCCTAAAGCTTTTGCATAGTCAATGTCAAAAATAGCATATTTGATCTCTTTATCAGTCACTTCCACAATCATATCCTTTGTATCTTCTTTAGACAATTTCTTCTGCACTATATCACCAAGCTGATCTAAAGGAGTAACTGGTCTTGCAACACCAAGAAAATCATGAAAATGCTTAACAATTTGATTAGACACTTTCTCTCCCCAATATTTTTCACCCTTCTTATCACAAATGGACTCTACTATACTCTTATGCTTTTTTTTTCTTAAAGGCTATGAAAGTATGTAGTGTTTTTATCCCCTTCTAAAAGCCATTTGACCTTTGCTTTTTGATGCAAAACCTTTAACTCATCAGCTAAAATCTTGGAATATTCTTCTAGGGTATTAATAATTGCACATCTCTTTTCCTTATTAAATGGATCCTTCTCAGCTTCTTTTTGATCAACTTTCAGCTTATCTCTTAATGCATTAGCTTTTTCAAATAAATTCCCATGTTTCCAATTAAGTTGATTCACAGGCCTTTTTAAACTTTTAAGCTTCTTAACAACTTTGAACATTTGATAGCCTCTAATATCCTCCTCCTATCCTTTTCTAACAATATCAAGGAATTCATGCTTATCAACAATATAATTTGTGAATCTAAAAGATTTTACCTTCTTAGGGAGACCATCAGGGAAGATCATAACAACAACACTATGGTCAGATACTAAGAAAGGCAAGAAAACTCCATGAGCTCTGCTATAAACTTTGAGAAATTCATCATTAACCATCATTATGTCTAACTTTTTCAGAATAGAGTTGTCAGGGTTCTTCAAATATTTGTTCCATGTAAAGTGAAACCCAGAACTACATAAGTCCTCATATTTCAACCCATTTATAGCATCATTAAACTACCATTATAACCAAAACTGCCACTAGAATGTTCCTTAGGTTTTAATGCAACATTGAAATCCCCTATTAATACCCAAGGATAACTTCCAACAATACTCTTATTCATCTGCAAACTATTCTACAGCTCTCTTCTTTCAATACCATTGTTGCTAGCATATACAAAATTCACATAAACTTTAATCATATCAGGAATTGATTCTACAAGGAACAAAACAAACTGTTTGGAAGAGTGAATTGGCATAACTTTCACCTTCTGAGCATCTCACCCAATAACAATCCTGCAACTATTAGGGTTTGATGTGATATTTGACAACCAATTCCAACTCCCAAACACACTATCACAAATTCTGTTAATATTTTTGGTTTTTAAATGAGTTTCAAGGATAGCAATAACCTGCATTTTTTCCTTCACTATGAAATTCCTTAATTCCTTTTGCTTAAATTCAGTGCTCATTCCTTTGATGTTCTATGCAGCCACTTTGAAATCCATATTAACAAAAATTTCCAAACCTATCCCCTTCTCCATTCACCTCATCTGTTATTCCAAATACCACAGCCAGATCAGTATACTCACAAACATCCTCTTCCTCAATGTTCTCATTCTCCCTTCTTTCTATAGCTTCCCAAGAGTATTTGAAGTACTTAATCATGTCTTCAGACCAATCTTTAGTTTCTGTAGTAGTTGATTGCAGTTTTTTCTTAACATAATCATCCACAACTAATCTATTATCCACCATTGGGTCCTATTGGTATTTCTCAACGTTATCAGCATTATCTTCACTTAAAACAACAAATTTGTTAGCACTTCTTCTTAATTCACCCATCTTTGAGCTTCCTATATTCCAACTCTTCTCCCAACTTGGAGGATTCTTTTTTAAGTCATTTTCTACTTAAGGATTTTCAACACAATTCAATGACTCCTTTTCTCCATTCTTTTTTCCTTTATCCTCAGGTATAATTGTCATTTTTGGTCTAAACATGAATTTAGAGGTTCCCACTTTAGGAGCATTCCATGCTCTTTGATAACCATTCTCACTACCTGCATAAATCCCTCTATTCTCCACATGTTTATCCCTTCTATTTTTAACCTCCTGAAATCCATCTCTCATCTTTTCATTATTATCACTAACCTTGGCTTGTTTAATTTCACTTGCTGTTCTTGGCCTTACACTACACTTACTGACATTGTGCCCAAACACCTTGTAGTGATTGCATAAGATTGGTTTCTAAACATACTCCACTTTTACCCACTTAGTTCTTTTACATTTCAACTGTTTATCCATATAGTTGATTTCAATACTTTCTGGTAACCCTTTAGCAGCCTCAAGTTCAACCAACACTCTAGCTTATCATAGTCTTCTAATTCCCTTATTACACATGTCACCTATCATTTGATCCATCATTATGGGTCTCCCTAACCTTCTAGATAAAGTACTGATTCCCTTAGTGCTCCATGCTTCTAGAGGGACATTAAACATCTTGATCCAAACAAGTATTTTACTATGAGCAGACTTAACAATTGTTACTTCAGGGTCCCATTTCTGAACTAGAAAAGGTCTACCATTCACCATCTATGGACTTTGATTAATTACATTGTTCTCACCCTCCTCACTCCTGAATTTGATAAAACACAGTCCCTCTTCATCCACAATAATCTCTTTCAAACCATACTTTCCCCATATCCTTCTAAGATTGTATTTCACCTCATAAATTGGCATATTGCAACCAATAAAGTAACCATAAACTGTATTCTTCCATTTCTCAGAACCCTCTCTCATAAGCTCTTCATCAAAAACAACCACTTCATCTCCATTCTCATTAATGCTTGTAGGCACTTGGTACAGTTTGTTTTCACTTATCACCACATTTTATACACAAAACTAGCATAAGACTTATTTGATTTAACATCAACCACTTTAGGTTTAGTATTAACATTCTCATCACTGTTAACATCATTAAATATAAGTTAATTTTCAGAGTTTTCAACCACATCCTCAACAAATACAGTCTCTACAATTTTAGCAGAGATAGATTCACTTACAGTGTTACTTTTAGGTACTTCCACATCTTCTCCCTCAATTTGGATCCCTTCGTCACCATTCATCAAATTTACCTTTTCTCCAAGCCCTACCTTATTTCCACCATAATTATCCATAGTACTATCCCTATTCTCCTTCTAATTTATTGTTTCATCAAAATTCTGGCCCATACTACTTAGATTCTTATTACTAAGTTCATGAATCATATCATTTAGGCTCACGATCACAGGAGTACATGTGAGTTTTTCTTTTAATGAATTGAATGTTTGTAACATTCATCATTGAATTCGAATGAAGTATCTTTTTCAAGCAATTTAATTAGAGGACGGGCAATTTTTGAGAAGTTTTTGATAAAACGTCGGTAGAAACCGGCATGTCCTAAAAAACTTCTAATGCCTTTGACATTACTAGGGGGTGGAAGCTTAGAGATTACGTCGATTTTGGCTTTGTCAACTTGAAGGCCTGCACCGGACACTTTGTGTCCAAGCACAATCCCTTCTTTAACCATGAAGTGACATGTTAAGGACAAGATTTGCATCCTTGCAACGTTAAAGCATTTTATTGAGGTTATTTAGACAGTTATCAAAGGAGTTTCCAAAGATAGATAAATCGTCCATGAATACTTCTACTGATATTCGATTATGTCATGAAAGATAGCCAACATGCACCTTTGAAAAGTAGCGGAGCATTAAATAAACCGAAAGGCACTTGCCTGTAAGCGTATGTTTCGAAAGGGCATGTGAATGTTGTTTTTTCTTAATCCATGGGGTCAATTGGTATTTGGAAATATCTAGAAAAACCATTAAGGAAACATAAATATTTATTTCCTGCGAGTCTTTCTAACATTTGATCCATGAATGGCAAAGGAAAGTGGTCTTTTGCGGTTGCTTCATTGAGTTTACGATAATCGATGCATACTCGCCAACCCATAACGGTTCTTGTTGGGACAAGTTCATCTTTTTCATTTGTGACTACTATAATACCACCTTTCTTGGGTACACAGTGGATAGGACTTACCCAAGGGCTATCAGCGATTGGATAAATAATACAAGTATTGAGAAGTTTAATGATTTCTTTTTTAACAACTTCTTGCATGTTTGGGTTTAATCATCTTTGTTTTTGAACAACTGGCTTTTTGTCTTATAGGAGTTGAATTTTATGTATACAAAAAGATGGATAAATTCCTGGAATGTCTGTTGTTTTCCAAGCAAAGGCTTGCTTGTGTCTTTTTAAAGCAGAGATAAGCTTATTTTTGTTTTGTTCAGAAAGCTGAGATGATATGATCACAAGAAGAAAAGTTGGTTCTTCCAAGAATACATATTCTAGGTGATCAGGAAGAGGTTTTAGTTCAAGATCCGAAGGAGGTTCTTCAAGAGATATCTTGATTTTGTAATTGGTGTTAAAGATGATTTTTTAATGGTGGTTCTTCGGTTTCGGATTCAGATTAAAAGTTTTCTTTGATATTCATAGCCATGAATTCATCGAATTCAGCAAAGAGTTTTTCTTCGAGAATAGTTCCCTCAATGGAATGAAGGATTTCACTCCCTTCATCGAGAAGAGCATCAAAATCTTATTCTAAGGTTCCATCGATAACATCATTGCTAAAACATGTATCATCGTTTAAATAAGAGTGTTTCATCGCTGAATCGATTGAAAAGGTCATTCGTTCAGTACTAATTCCAAGATTGAGTTGTTTTTGCTTTACTCGAATTACTACATCGGTAGTATGGAGGAAAGGTCTCCCTAAGATTAGAGGAACTTTACTGTCTTCTTCCATCTCGAGAATAATGAAATCCACAGGAAAGGTGAATTTACCAACCTCAACGAGAGTTTCAATGCTCTTCTCAATGAAGGGAGTGATCGGTCGGCTAATCTTATGCTCATTTTAGTCGGTTTAAGAGTTTCGAGAGATAATGTCGTATATAGAGAATATGGAATGAGATTAATGCTAGCACCAAGGTCGGCTAAAGCATTGCACGAGAAGGCTTTGCTAAAAGTACATGGAATAAGGAAACTTATGGCATCTCCGAGTTTAGGTGGAACTTTGTTTTGGATCATAGCAGAACTTTCATCGCTCAGGAAAATGGATGAGATTTGTTCAAGCTTGTGCTTATTGCTAATGAGTTCTTTGAGAAATTTGCCATAATTTGGCATTCCTACTAAGACATCGACAAGAGGTACATTGATTCGAATGGCTCGAATCATATCGAGGAATTTACCATATTGGGCTTCCATTTTCTCTTTTCGAAGGCGTTGAGGATATGGAATTTTTGGTTTTTATGGTTTAGGTATCGGAGTTTCTTTGATCGGTTTTTGAGTTTGAGATTTCGGTTGAGGTGTTGATTCTTCTTCTTCATCCTCACAATCAAAATTGATAGGAGTTTCAAAATCATTTTGTTGATCATTTGCGTTGGTAGGTGGGTCGTAGGATTTACCACTCTGTGTAAATACGACATTTACATGCTCATTTCGAGCTTGCGGTGGTTAGTAAGGTTTAGACGAGCTACCTTTTGGGTTTGGTTGAGTGTCACTGGGAAGAGATCTAGAAGGTCGACCAGATTGTTTGTCAGCAAATCTGTTAAATTTTACTTCTAGGTTTTGGATCGAGGCTTGATGATTTTTGGTTGTTGTTTCGAGTTTGGTTTAAGATCCATAAACGTATCTTTGACAAAAGAATTGGTTGATTGTTGAGCTTTTATGAATTCGCTTAATTGTCTTTGAAGGTCGGGTTTATCATCAGAGTTGGATCGATAGTTGTCTCGATTATAATCGTTTCGTCCACTTGAACGCTAATTATCGCGATTTGAGTCACGGTCGTGGTAATCATTGTAAAAGCGAGTACGTCGGAAGGTTTTCATGAATTTTGCTACTACTTCAGGAGACATGGGTTTGTCATCTTCGTCATATTCAGGTATCGAGTAGTTTGAACGGGATTGCATTTCTTTGTACTGAGCGTTCATTTTCATGGTCATGGCATCCATTCGTGCCATAATTTTGTCATTATCAGAATTACTGCTACCTTCATTGGCGAAAGCTATAGTTTTCTTTAGAGATTTGGTTTTTGATTTTTAGCCCAATCAAGCTTGAGTAAGACTTTGTCTTCGCGAAGTTGATAAGCTTGGTTTGGTATTTTATAGAGGAAAATACCACCAGCCGCGGAATTCAGAGCTTCTTTGGTTATTTTGTTGAGGCCGTGATAAAAGATTTTTATGATATTGCCTTTGGATAGGTTGTGACCATGGCAAGTTCTAAGCATTTCTTTCATATGGAGCCAAGCATCGGTTAAGGTTTCATTTTCATGTTGGGAAAAAGCTTTAGATTTCTTCAAGGAGTCGATCAAAAAGAGCTGGGGGGAAAATCAGCTTATAAAGGCGGTTCAGAGTTCATCCCATGTTTTGATGGTTCCTTCATTGAGTTCGTCAAGCCAAGTTTTTGCTTCACCCGTGAGTGATAGGGGAAACATCATTAGGCAGACGGCTTCATTTTTGGTGTCTCTGTATTTAAACATGTCACATATTTCGAGGAATTCGTGAATGTGTTGGTGCGGATCAGTTTTAATTCTACCATCAAATTGGTTTCCTTTGACGAGAGTCAAGTGGTTACCTTTAATGGTGAATTCATTTGCGGTTTCAGGAATGGTGATCGCGGAACTGAAAGTCAGAGCGACAACACGATCGGCAACCCATATGGGTTCATCATCCATTGGGTTGTAATTTTCAAGAATATCAAGAAAGTGACAGAAATAGTTGATATCAAGAATGGGTATGTAGACAATTCTTGGTTGTGCGGGTTGTTCGTCCCTTCGTTCGAATGGGACTCTCCTGTTTCGTCGACGAAGTCTATGATTCAGGGTACGTTCAGGTTCGGATAATGGTTCGACAAGTTCGGAGTTGGAAGCACGTTTATGCATCCAAGGTGAACTGTTGGATGATTTAGAGAACATTTTTAGGAAAAAAATGTTTGACTGCAGAAAGTGCAGTGCACTTTCTGCAACGAGAGTTACATCAAGCAAGCAGATTAAATTTTTAGGAGGAAAAAGTGAATAATTTTGTTCTAAAAGATAACAAGAGATGATTATAGAATAGTTTAAAATCCCCGGCAGCGGCGCCAAAAACTTTGTTGTGTTTCAAAAGCTTTAAATTTATAAGACTAGAATTACTGATTATTAAATGGAAATACATGGGTAAAGTATAATCCACGTATGTAGTATAATATTTCAGGTAAGACCAGGTCGTCCACAAGGATTTGATTATGTTCGTATAATTGCAAGTTTTAAGACAAATCTTAATGACGTTTTCAGATGAGATATGATTGATGATGATTTCAATAATAAAGGAGTATGACAACTCGGATAGTTTCATATAATGCCTAAGCAATGGTAATGATTACGATCTTCGATTTTAGGACTTAACTTATAAAAGGTTTTTTCGTCAAAAACCGTTTTCACAAATCAACTTGTTTTAACTTAAGACTTATATTAGTTAACTTAACCAGACGTGTCACGTAAATAATTAAGTTTCTATTATATCAAATCTATTTTGTTTATCAAATAACATGAGCGGATTTCTCCAACCAAACGATAAAGACCATAGACAAATCTTTAAAACAATATAGCATACAACGGGTCTTTCGACCTATACCATTATGTGTATACAATCAAAGTTGATGAACAAAGTTGATAAGATAAGACACGATAGGATTTGAACACAAGCTTAGGATTAACAAGATCATAAAAATACCAAATTCTTATTTATTATATTAACATCACCAAGTAGTCATGAGAGATTTAGCCTCTCATGGCTACGAAGTTCATAATAACAAAGTGAAATAGATAGATAAGAAACATACAAGATCCGAATAGGCTATGGAGCATAAACACAACCTGTTTACAAGTATTGAATTTTACTAAACCCGTTATTTTACTAAATACTATAAACCTTCTTTGTCCTTGCCAGAATTTCGTGCTAAAAACCCAGAGATTGATGAAGATTATGAGAGAGATTTGGATATTGAAGTGTGTGCGATGTTCTCTTAAATGGCTAGAAGTCCTCTCTATTTATAGGCTGTGAGAGGCCAAAAGTGCGACGCACAATTTTATAAGTGCGGCGTACTGCTTAAGGCGGTTCATTCTTCATTAATGCTTGGGGAAAGTGCGGCGCACATTTTGGGAAAACCAGTGCACTTTGTGTCTTTAATGGCTTCATTAATTTTGTTGATAAGTACGACGCACAATTTTATAAGTGCGGCGTACTTCCTTGTGATTTTAAACTTTATTATTTCTTTTCTTCTAACTTTGCTTCCAATAAGTATAAACACTTGTAATTGAATACTTTTTGAGCTCGGACAATCTTACAGTGAACCTACACATATTCATGTGATCAAGTATCAAAAGTTCACGAGAAATGATGAAATATATACAAATAACGCCGCTGAAAACATGTATAACTAAGGCGTTATCAGACATTCTACTTGTTCAGATTTACGTCAATGATATAATTTTTGGGTCTACAAACCCAAAATTTTCTAAAAAGTTTGAAAAATTGATGTACCAAAGATTTAAGATGTCCTTAATGGGGGAAATGAATTTCTTCTTAGGACTTCAGATCCACCAATCTCCACGAGGTATCTTCATTAACCAGTCCAAGTACGCTTTAGAAATACTCAAAAAGCATAGAATGAACAAATGTGATAGCATTGGTACACCAATGGCTACTAAACTTAAACTAGATGCAGACTTGAGTGGACACTCGATGGACCATCACACGATTTCAAGTTGATCGGGATCAACTCATGTATTTGACTTCTAGTAGACCAGACATAGTGCAAGCAGTATGTTACTATGCACGTTATTAAGCAAGACCAACTAAAAAACACCTCAAGAAGGTTAAAAGGATCTTTCGGTACATAAATAATACCATTAACATGGGACTCTGTTATCCGAAGGATTCGGGTTTTGAACTAATTGCTTTTTCAGACGCTGACAATGCAGGATGTCTTGATACACACAAATCCACTTCTGGGGGAATACAATTCTTAGGTGACAAGCTAGTCTATTGGATGTCCAAGAAGCAGGACTGCACCGCAATGTCGACGGCAGAAGTGGAGTACGTGGCATTATCCGCAAGTTGTGCTCAAGTTCTTTGGATGAGAACACAGCTGAAGGATTATGGCTTTGACTACAACAAAATACCATTGTACTGCGACTCTCAGTCAGCCATAACCATCTCATGCAACCCTGTGCAGCACTCCCGTACCAAGCACATCAATGTCCGTTGCCATTTCATAAAGGAACAGGTTGAACGTGGTATAGTTGAATTATACTTTGGCAGAACTGAATACCAGTTAGCCGACATGTTTACAAAAGCACTTTCGCAAGAAAGGTTTGAGTACCTTGTTGGACGACTCGGTATGAGATGTTTGACTACAACAGAACTGGAAGTTCTAACAAATGAATCAGCTTGATACTCACATCAAACATCGACTTGTAAATATTTTTGAAAAAGCAAAATATAAAAATATAAAACCTATAAAACCAAATACAAAAATATAAAATTTCAAAAACCAAATACAAAATCTAAAAATCAAAAATTTCCAAAAAGAATCTTCTACGTGTCTCTTGGAATCGATAACATTTACGTACCTAAAAATGTCGATTAATATTGACACGGGTGTGTAAATGAAGTTCGAGCAAGAGTTCAAAAGTTTCATAACATGTCATTTATATTTTTCTTAATGGCTTATGTGCAAATCAGTACATAACCCGGACTTCAAAGAAAGGAAAGTTTATCTTTAACACATGACTCGGAATTCAAAGAAAAGAAAGTCTATCTATAAAGATAACTTATCCTAACAACGAGAAAAACAATTTTCTCGGACTTGAGCTGTTTATTCAAGACATTCAAGGTTTTAATCTCAAGAAAGACAAGCACACTAAAGCTAATAATTATGATTATTCCTAGCGTTAGAAGAGAAGTCTTCTAACATGTGGTTTTTCAAAAAGTTGAACACAATTTTCCAAGAATGAATCTTTCACGACAACATTTCACAAAAAGTGATGTAACAATTGTGGTATATTTGTAAAATTGTATGTTCAACACTTCATTTCTCACAAAACTTTCAAAAGACGGTCATTTTTAAATGAGTCAATTTTTGAGGAGGAGTAATGTTCTTGGATACATTATTTCAAAGACAATTTTCATATATTCAACAACATATGAGTATGAATCTCAAAAGATATCTGAGCATAAATTTTCAAGAATTTTTCAATGGCAATTAAAAATCTTTCAAAATTGTATGCTCAACACCTAAAAGTGGTAAATGTGAGAAATTTTTTCATGACTAATAAAATGATAATTCACACGACGCACACTACACACCAAGTATTCTTGAAATACTTACTCTTCGGAGTTCGTCCACTGGTAAAAGGGCTATCATACTAGTACTCGTACAAAGTGTGTTATACCAAGGCATCTTATCTCATATGAGATTCACATCCAAAATGTTTTGATGTTTTTGAACACATTCTTTCACGACTATCCTTATGTGTTCATAAACATATAGTGTGCGAGTACAAGTTTTTCAAGTATTCTTCGATGACATTTCATAAACTTTTAAAAATTATGTACTCGACACTATCTCCATCCCTCAACATTACATTGGTATTATGTTATTACAACAAATGGTGTCACTTGTATTGTTGAGGGGGATCAAAATAAATTTGAACAAGTCTAATATTCATGCTAATATAAAACATTTCTCTTCCCATGAATTTCTCATAACAACTTTTAATCAATTGGTATTTAAAACACTAAGAGATGAATTCTATATTAGGGGAGAAAATATGATTAAAATGTGATCTTCATAAATAATAATTGATCTAAAAGACGCAAAGAGCCTTTCGCTTCAACTCACATGTGCAAAACAATTTCGAATATATATGCACATGTGTAGGGGAAGATTTCAAAATAAAACCTTGTTTGAAAAGAAATGTAAAGATGAAACTCTCAAAGTGTCAAACGTTTTTAATAGTATATCAAACACTTAGATTGATTTTTAATGGTTTTATGGTTACGATCAAATACCCAACAACCTATTTAATTTACGACGATTCTGAAGTCATAAGCTGGTTAGGTTAGGTATAAGTCCTATGATCCAACAAGAACTGGAGAGATCTACCCAAGGACGCTCCATAGTTAGAAATATCAGTCCCTAGGTATGATTTGGAGAAGAATCAGAAATGAGAATAATGTCGACTAAGGCATGAGCTAACACTAGAACAACCACAATAAGGTGTTAGTAATAACGTCTTGGTAAACATTGAAGGGGTTGAAGAATGAAAAAGAAATGTAGGGATAAAGAGTGCAAAGAAAGAAGCCCTGCATACAACTTTAGACAGAAACGGGGTCAATACATCTGCTACCAGTCTTCACAAAGATGAATTCTGGTATTAAAGAAAGATATTATGGACCTAGTAATGCACTGCACAACCCTTCCATTCCCATTCAAGTTTCTCGTAAAAGACTCTTGTCTCATTTGTCACAGAGATCAACACGACTTCTATTGACTTTCTCACTCCGAGTTAGTTGATATTGAATAGGTGACAGTCTGCTCCAGCCTTCGAATACTAAAACTAAAGTGCACAAATCGAGTCTAGAGCCAAGAGATAAATCTATAAATCTCATTAGGACACATTTCATGATAAACATTTGTTGTTAAACATCTAGAACACAAGTAAAAACAAAGAGTCCTACACATTATTCTTATGATTTTTCTAGAACATTCAGAGTGATACTCTTTAGTATTCATAGTGATGAATGGAAATCCTTCCAGTGTCATCATCAAATAGCACTATGGTAGGTGACTTGCGAGATTCTATATGAATCAAGCTTGTGTCAACTGGATATCAATTTTGGTCTAGTAATTGAATTGACGACTTAATCAGTAAGACAATAACTAACTGATTAACTCTTATCGTGCTGTCTACTTTGAGACGTTTTGATAACGAGAACAAGCTAGTATAGTTGGAAACCCTATCAAGGAGATTCTTCTAAATTGAATCTACCTGATCACATGTACAAAATTTATACTGTAAAACGGTCCTCACAGAACCGAAGGTTATCGTAACCGAACTTTGATGAATGACAAAGCCATATTCGTCCAAATCTGCTGTTTACTACTAACATTCAAATGAAGGTACTGACGATGGTGTTACAGCCTTATCCCAGTAGAGTCGGATTCATTACCACATGCTCATGCTCAAGCTGCAAAGACATACTATAAGCTTCTAGATTCGAGAATCAAGAAAGCCAAAGATCATTCAACGACAAAGACTTTTGCAACTATGATATTCAATAATCCTCCTTAAAGATATCAAGATAAAGATTGTTAGCAAGCTTTCAAGATGATGCAAAGTATGCGCATGTTGGTATCAAGACACAAGATCGCAAGAGGGCAAAGACAATAAAGACAGACAAGGATAAAGGATTTAAAGATTTCAGAACTAAAGACAAAGTCAAAAGACAGTGACAAAGGCTTAAGATCAAAGATCACACAACATGAAGGAATAAGCCTATGACGAAGATAAAGACCGAGACCACAAACTACAAAGACAATACAATCTCAAAGAGCTCAAAGACAAGTAGTTCAAAAACCTCGTTTCGGGGGAAATTGTTAGCCCCAAATATTATGTCGAATAAGGAATCTCGATCATTTAGTCAGGAAATCATAGTCATTTAATCTTTCACATTGTAATAGACAAGTTAGGGAAACGGGCTCGTTTATTTAATCTAATTGTGTAGAAGTTACATGCTCAAGCCCAAGTCAACCTGAGCTCGGCCCATGATACTAACCTAGTCGTCCCATATTGTGCTAGGTAGTATAAATACCCTCTCTTCACACATGGAGAAGGGTTGGTTGTTCTTGTTTATTCACATAGCAATCCAAACACTCTCTTTTCCTCTCTTTATTTCTTTCTCATCTCCTTCCTAGTTTCTTCCTTCTTTAATACTTATTTCTTATGTGAATCGAATATTGTGAAGCAATATACGGGATCCTACAAAGGTTAAATGAATTGAGAAGAGAAATGGAAGTGGAGTTAACTGCTAGTAGTCAATGGAAGTATTCATTTTACACTACGCAAAAATTTGATAGTTTAAAGAGGCTAATGACAGTGTCTACCTGCATTCCATTGTAGGCCGAAGAAAGATGAAGCTGTATAAAAATGACAAGACCAAGGTAAGAGCAAGATGTGAGGGAAAATTTCATATCTTTACAATGTCACAAGGTAGTAGACCAAATAGCCTAAATCAAACAATGGGTGTTGGGTCTAGTGGTTCAAGTGCCTAACTACTAGGAGTAAAAAAAAGGAAGAATGTAGGTATCAATGGTGACAGTTAAGCATGTTCGTCTGCTATTGATGCACATGATAAAGGGGATCTCTACCCTTAGGTCTTGTATGTGGGAAAGACAAAAACGCACAAAATTAGGTGGTGAAGACACACATAAATGCCATCAATCTAGGGAACTCAAACACTGCACTTATAAATTCTTGGCATAGGTGTTTAAGATAATATATGTTTGTTTGGGAGCATTAAAACTTGGGTTTGGGGCTTGTAGAAGAAAGTTAATAAGCTTAGATGGTGCTTTCATGAAGGGGCCATTCCCATGAAGGTATTGGCAGTTTTTGGACTTGATTCTAACAATAGAATTTACCCATTGGCATATGCCTTAGGTTCACCTATGACGACTCCAGACTATCCAAAAGGGTAGTTACTCTAGGATTAGTTGGCTCGCAATGTCGAGTCGGAAACCCATGTATACCAAATAAAGATTGTAGTTGAAGGAACGCTGGTCTTTCTTTGCCTACTAGGGTGTTTAAGAGAATATATGTTTGTTTAGGAGCATTAAAACTGGGGTTTAGGGATTGTAGAAGAGAGTTAATAGGCTTAGATGGTGCTTTCATGAAGGGGCCATTCCGAGGCAGGTATTGGTAGTTGTTGGACTTGATTCAAATAATGGAATTTACCCATTGGCATATGCCTTGGTTGAAGCTAAAAGTAAGAGTTGATGGTGCTAGTTCTTACTGTGTTTGGGTGATGACATAGATCTATAACCTAGTTTAAATTTCACATTCATCAGTGATAGACAAAAGGTTAGTTTTATGCTTTCGTTGTTGAATTCTTAACTACTACATCCTATGAGTTCGTATTCGATTAATGGATTGGTTCATACAAGGTATCATTACAACCATTAAATATGTGTTCCCAAGTGTAGAACATAGATTTTGCTTGAGACGCATACATGAAAATATGAAACATGGATGGTGTAGACAACAATAATACAAGGATTTGTTGTGGAGATCTACATGTGTTACAACTATTAGAGACTTTGAAAAGTGTATGTTGAAGCTTAAGAAGATGAATCCTAAAACACATGAATGGTTCAACAAGATACCACCAGAACATTGGGCAAGATCTCATTTTTCAGGTAAGTCCTAAGTTTAGGGATGAACAGTGTAATTTACCCTACCTTTTGATGACATGTTATTATTTTAATGCAAAATATATAATAGATACACATATATAACATTTAATGATTTCATATTTATGACTTTTAGGTAGAGCCCTATTAGATTTATTGCTCAACAACATATGTGAGGTATTTAATGGTAAAATAGTTGGAGTTAGGGACAAGCCAGTTATTATACATTAGAGTAAATTAGGGAGTATTGCATGAAGAGAATATTGAATGTACAAAGTGTTATCGACAAATGTATTGCCCCGTTGACCCCTACTGCAACTAGAATAATGAATGCCATTAAAAAGTTAGGTGTTGTGTACTTCTATGTGACTGAGAAAAAAAGATGGTGAGGAAAAGAGATGGCAGGTTGGTGGAGTGTGAGGAATCGAGAGAACAGATAAAGTACTAAAATACCCTTAGGTTTTAGTCAAAAGTTAAGAATTAACAAAGGTTGACTAACAGTCAACCGGAGAACGACTAATATTGTCTTGATTTGACCGTTGAAAGGATGCTTGAGAAAACTATTGGTGGAAAAGGACGAAATGTGCAATTTTCGAACAACCACAAGGACGAACAATGTAATTTACTCTATAAAAAAAAGCTTACTGACTCACTTACCTAAGTTTTGTTAAAAGTAAAAAATGAGTTACCAGAGCAGCCCCTTTAATCTAAACAATAATGGACAAGGAGGAGGAGCAGAAAACGATTGATACAGAGGAATATGAATATGGAAACATAGTTTTAGAAAATGAAGAAGATGACGATGAATATGATGCTATGTATATGGAACTTGAAGAAGAAAAGGTTGATAATGTTGTTAAAGAAGATTTTGAACAAATTGAGGAGTTAAAGCCACTTCGTGTCTCAAGCTGGACTCATCCTAAAAGTGGCAAAGTTAGGCATGGGATAGAAGTAGTGACCAGAAAAGATGACGCTCAAGTTGATTTTGATGATTATACTAATCTTTGTCTTGCAACACGTATAAAACTTAATCCTAATAGAGAAACAAGGATTCCAAAAAGAACTGATGAGCCTGATGTTTGTTCTATATGTTACAGAGTTTGGACTAGTCATGGGAGCCGTAGAATTTGGTACCAACCTTCTCTTCTCCTTACTTTTATCAGATTTATTAAAGAGTGTTTGTTTGAGCTTATTTTCTCGCTTGTGAGATTATATGCTTATAGGGGGTTTTTGTTTCAGCTTCTGGCTTATTTGGTTTTTGGCTTATGTTTCATAAGCCTAATTCTTGTAGCTTATTTTGAAAATTTCAGTCTTATACAAGCTTATTAGATGCCAAAAAGTTTCAAAATAAGCCATAAAGAGTGAGCTTATGAAGTATAAACCAAAAACCAAATAAGCCCATAAGCGGGCTATACAAGCTGAACCTAACACCCCCTTCAGTTATTTATTGAAATAATTTCACAACTTTAATTCAAGTTGATAGGAGCAATGTTTTTCTAACTAACTTATAAGACAATTAGCAATTCTGGCCTTTGATTAACACTATGTTCCGGTCAAATATCAGATATACTCTTGAATCTTTTCTGTGAATTTGCTTAAATATTAGATATTTACTTGAAATAGGTATAGTGTGCAAGATTCAGTTTTTACTTGAAAATTCGTTTCGATTAGCACATTCTTGGACATATTGATGATCTCCAAAGTTATTTAATCAAGTGTGTTTGGGATTGCTTACTTTTTTCTTTTTTAGCACCAGCAGTTTTCGCCCATTTTTTATGTTTTCGTCCGGTTTCTTACGCTTTCGTACGTTTTATTACGTTTTCGTCCGTTTTTTACGATTTCATCTAGTTTTACGTTTTCGTTTGTTCTTTTACGCTTTAGCATGTTTTTTACGTCTTCATTCATTTTTTTACGTTTTCGTCTGGTTTTTTAAAATTTCGTCTGTTTTTACGTTTTCGTCCGTTTTTTTACGTTTTCTTTCGATCTTTTACGTTTTCGTCAGTTTTTTACGTTTTCGTATGTTTTTTTACATTTTCATACGATTTCAACCGTGTTCGTACGATTTCGTATGTATTTTATGCTTTTTACGTTTTCGTCTGTTATTTTACGTTTTTTACGTTTTCGTACGATTTAAAAAAACAAACGAAAATTTAAAAAAAACGTGCGAAAACGTAAAAGAACAAAACATGCGAAACCGTTTTTTACGTTTGTTCTTTTACGCTTTCGCACGTTTTTTAAATCTTCATTCGTTTTTTTAAATCGTACAAAAACATTTTTTTACGTTTGTTCAAGAACAAATCTTTTACGTTGTTTTACGTTTTCGTACGTTTTAGAAAAACGAACGAAGATTTAAAAAAACGTGCGAAAGCGTAAAAGAACAAACGTAAAAAAAACGGTTTCGCACATTTTGTTCTTCTACGCTTTCGCACGTTTTTTTAAATCTTGGTTCATTTTTTAAAATCGTACGAAAACGTAAAAAAAACATAAAATAACAGACGAAAACATAAAAAATCATAAAATACACGAAATCGTACGAACACGGTTGAAATCGTACGAAAACGTAAAAAACGGAGTAAAACGTAAAAACAGACGAGATTTTAAAAAACCAGACGAAAATATAAAAAAACGAACGAAGACGTAAAAAACGTGCTAAAGCGTAAAAGAACAAACAAAAACGTAAAACTAGACGAAATCGTAAAAAAACGGACGAAAACGTAAAAAAGGGCGAAAACGCAAAAAAACAGACGAAAACGTAAAAAACCAGATGAAATCGAAAAAAACGGACGAAAACGTAAAAAAACGAACGAAGACGTAAAAAACGTGCTAAAGCGTAAAAGAACAAACGAAAACGTAAAACTAGACGAAATCGTAAAAAAGAGACGAAAACGTAAAACAACGGACGAAAACGTAATAAAACGTACGAAATCGTAAGTAACCGGACGAAAACCTAAAAAACGGGCGAAAATGTAAAAAAACGGGCGAAAACGCAAAAAACAGACGAAAACGTAAAAAACCAG
This sequence comes from Tanacetum coccineum, assembly GCA_026074375.1. NCBI lineage: Eukaryota > Viridiplantae > Streptophyta > Magnoliopsida > Asterales > Asteraceae > Tanacetum > Tanacetum coccineum. The sequence continues at coordinate 76,274 of BQNB010011575.1, forward strand.
ACGAAAACGTAAAAAACGAGCGAAAACGTAAAAAATCATATAAAGAAAATCATATAATGAAAATTATTGTTAAAGGACTAACGATGCAAAGCGATCGTTAGCTAAATGGACTAACGTTGTCACATAATAACTAACGGTACAAACGTTTGGTTCAAGTCGGTTAAAAATTTGAAAGTACGTGGGTTTCGGTGTTAATAAAAAAGTAAAGGGTTCAAGTCGGGAAATTTTGGAAAGTACGTTGGTAATTTATGGCTTTTACCCTTATCTAAACTATTTGCAGATTCTAGTAAGCAAATCTAAACACTATTTATGTGCTTATTTTCAAGTAGACGTATATGTGAAAAAATAATTAATCCCAAACACTCCCTAATTAGGTTTGGCCGCTGTCTATATTTCTAGTCAAACTACCTTAGGTTTTGTGGAATGAGCCAAATTTGATACCTTCCTTAAGGGTCACACTACCTTTCGTTTTGTAAATTTATACCAAGAAAAAACCTGTGAGGCAAAGGTGCGAAAGGGGACAATATCACACATAGTTGGCCCATTCATATCAATAATTGGTCCTTCTATAATAATTCACAAGTGAATTCTAGAACGGAGTAGACTAGACTACGTAGATATAACCCTTTAAGTAAACGTTCACACAGCTATATAGAGAATTACTTCAAGGACCATGTTCCACCCGGAGGGGGAGGGATCTTTTTGTTGCAATGGAATATTCATGCCATGCCTATTAACTAGTTATTGAAGCTTTGCCAAATGATCCAATATGAGGTCGCTCTGCTTCGTAGACACGACTCTCCTATATTTACTCTAATGGGGTGCACACACTTTGTTTACTAAATGAGCTCACAATGTGATCTCACAGCGAAGCCCTATATACTCCCCCATTCTTTTTGCTCTTAATAATTATCATCGTCATATCTAAAAGCTTAGTGGTGATGTAATTGAACAAGCTATTATTAAATTTACACTATTAACTTTGTTTATTGTATGATGACCCTTACAGTTGTCTTCCTTGTGGGAATGCATATGGAATGTCATGTATTAGCAGATGGTTTGAAATCGCTTCATGCGGGAGGACGGTATGTTTGTCGTCCTTTTGTTAAATATTCTCACTTCATTTTTTACAAAATATTGATTCTAATCTTTACCCGTCTTAATTAAGTGTTGTCACTGCCCTCAAGACCTATCTATGCAACTCGTATTTGCAATCTTGCTGCGGATCAAAAGGTAATCAATCTCTCTGCTAAAATTAACCTTTAATTCTTTGTTTTTACAATTTTACTAGACGATTACCCGCGCATAGCAGCGATGGTGTATACGTGTGTAGAGTTTTTTTTATGTATACATTTGTGTGGAGGGAGAGTGAAAAAAGTTAGCGGTTTAATTTTTAATCAAATATTTAAATATTTAAAGGCAAATGACACAAAAATGTACTCAACTTAAGAGTTATTTTCAATTAAAGTATCATATTATTTTTTTGCATAAAAGGCACCCAATTTATTTTTTGGCCAATTTGGGTAATTTCGTTAAATATTTAACGATCATTCGTTAAGTTCTACATTTCAAGTCCATCACCGCTACCACCACCATCAATCATCGTCGCCACCATCAAGTGAATCCTAAACACCCTACTTCTGAGATCCTCAACCAAAAATGGACGATGATTCATTCGCAATCGAAACACTCCTCTAACTCAACCACATTCAACGAAACCTTAGAATGCCAAGTCATCACATACGACAGACCATCCAACATGCTTGTCCTTCAAGAAGGCTTAAAATCATCATCATCACACTCTTCAAGACGTAACATTAGTCTTTTAAAAGCTAATTACATAAAAGAATTCACCCTCTTGGGCCAATCTGATGATGACCCACTTGATTTAAAGAAATGTTTTCTTGATTTGAATTCACTTCAGAGTAAAGAAGAAATGTTTTCTTGGTGGTGGCGACGATGACCGGTGGCGTTGGTAGCGGCCGGACTTGAAATGTAAAACTTAACGGATGATCGTTAAACATTTAACGAAAATACCCAAATCGGTCAAAAGAAATAAGTTTGATGCCTTTTTATGCAAAAAAAAAGTATGATACCTTGATTGGAAATGAACCTAAGTTAAATACCTTTTTGTGTCATTTGCCCAATATTTAATAGATTGCGTTGACTTTTATAAGTAAGGGTATTTTAGTCTAACAACATTATGTATGTTGTTAGACTAAAATACCCTTACTTTTAATCAAATGCGTTTTTAAGTTTTAATACCATCATCTTTTAAGTTTTTAAGTTTTAATCAAATGCGTTTTCTCGAATGGGTAAAAGCTATAAATACTTTATGTACTCATATATTTAACTCATTATGATACGACTCTGTTAGGGGTTATCCTATCACGACACAAACATATATCCTATTAAAACATAAAACATAACGATAGTTATCCTAACACGATACCCTCGTGCTAGACTTCGGCTGCCGCGACCAATAACCTTTTTCCTCTTCCACCTTCCGCTACCTTGGACGTAACACTTCACCCTTTTTCTTCGTCCGACGTCCGCTGCCCGGGGCGTAACACATTATGCTTATCAAAGTTAGATTATTTGTCATTATGCTTAATCAAATCCCTCTTTCTCACATTAAAAGACATTAATGGCCCTTATCTTCTTCCCCATCCGTCGCCACCACATCTGGCCGCCAAAACTATAACCGTTTCTGGCCGTTTTTTCTGAAACTGTGAGTTTAGGCAAACCAACATTACATCACTTCAATACACCCTAACACATTTCCTCCAACCTATTAATCACATCCCTTCATCCTCATCTTTGTCGCCACCACCACCATCTACCGAATATGTAACCATCATGATTAATATGTGTTATAATGATGATGGTTCTTATTAACAATTGTTTAACTTATCGAAAGAATGTAGTTTAATGGTAATTAATTACCAGATTGTTTTCTTGATTACTAGCATGGTACCCGCGCAAAGCAGCGGTTTCGGGGGCACTAAAAATTAATAAAAACATATCTAAATTGATGTTGAGTTAAAGAGCACAAAATTTTAGAAAATATGATGAAATTAGATCATAAAAAAAAGATATTTCAATTTAAAATTTTAAAAATAAAGATGGTTATTTAATTAAGAAGTGACACATGTCACTCTAAGATTTGGTTCCCCAAAATGAGATGGATGGTCAAGATTGCACATGCTTATATTTATAGAAGAAGTAAGTTTAAAACTCTGAATTTTTAAAACTTTTTAAAAATAAAATGTCCTAAATGATTTATAACATAGTATAGATTGTAGTATCACTCATTTATAAATCCTGCTAGAATACGTTGTGCTTCGAGTACAAAAACCAATATCTCATTCAAACCATTCCGTTCAAAGAGCAAAAAGGGAGTTTGTTTTCCACATACATTAATCTTTATAATTTTTCAGAACAAAAAATTCACAACCAATGTAATAATGAAAATGAGGATCTAGGCTTAGAGTGATTTATTTAGGGAAAAGATCACTTATAAGTTAAAGTGTTTATTTTTTTTTGTCTCTAATTAGGTATTTTAAACCGGAATTCATGGTGCTTGGCCGGAGTTATGAGATGTAGTAGATGAAGATTGAAGAAATGACGAAGTTACACTTAAAGGTGGTTTATAATGAGTTTTTTAAAAGTACCGAAAGCATAATGGGTTATAAATGTGAGTACATAGAGTTTTTTTGGCTTTTACCCATATAGAATAGATATAGATAAGGTGCAGTGTCAAAAATTCCAAGAGGGGAACTCCTTTGGGCCACCCACCATAGCCATATAATCAGAATCGTGAAGTAGCCATATAATCAGAATCGTGAATTAGTATTAAGTTGTCATGGTGGACAATAACTTACATGCGCACGTGTACACGTTTGAAGGCAACGAAATATGCAAGACATTCCAAATACATGCCCACAGGGAAGACAACTGTAACAGTCATGACACCAGAAGCAAAGTTGATAATAGCTCGAGTCGATTACATGCCCACAGGACAATAACTTACATGCGCATGTGTACACGTTTGAAGCCAACGTAATATGCAAGACATTCCAAATACATGCCCACAGGGAAGACAGATGTAACAGTCATGACACCAGAAGCAAAGTTGATAATAGCTCGAGTCGATTACATTCAGTGATGATACTATTAGAAATCAAGAAGATTATGGTTGATCATCAATGTAAACACACGTGTGAAGCTTTACTTTTTAACATTAGCGTCATTCGACAAAACAACATTTAATGTGAGGCAGAGGAGCATAGACTGATCCGAGAGCTATAACTGATAAGAAAAAGTAGAAATGACTACAAGAAAAGAAAAACAAAGAAGTGAATAATACCTCATTCGATGGTTACCCTCACTAGTCCAAATTTGAAAACAGATTTCACAAGCTTCAAATTCATCTTCTCTCCTTGCATATTTATCTGATATTTCATATTGCATCAGCGACACTTCCACACCATGAATAGTTTTACCATTCTTTAGATTAATCCAACTTGTTTTCTTGGGTAACTTCATCTCCTCCACTTTCTCATACTCTTCTTCATCATCATTATCATTATCATCTCCTTCTTCTTCAAATTCCAATTTCGATTCCATACTTTCTTCTTCATCAAATTCCAATTCCGTTTCATCACCTTTAATTTCTTCTTCTTCTCTATCTGTTACATCATGTATTTCCACCAATCTACTGAGCTCTCTAGTCATCATTCTTTTAATTAAAACGATACAAAACAAAACAAAAATCATCAGCGATACATGTTTTATTTAGAGGATGTT
>BQNB010011576.1:0-12500 GCA_026074375.1 Tanacetum coccineum
TTGAGTCTTGAAATGAAACTACACGGGATTTTACAATTCTCGACAAAACCGGGAAAACAAGTGTTTGTTTCACGGGATTTTACAAGTCAAAGAAATAACCGTATAATTTAAAAACGAGTTGTTAAGTTTAAACTTAAGTTGGTTTCACTAGTTCGGTTGACAAAGTTTAACTAGTTCGGTCCTACTCGTTCGGTCCTGCTTGTTCGATTCCTCTTGTTCGGTTTAAAGTAAAGGACTCGTTCGGTTCCAACGTGAGTAAAGCTCATTCGGTTCACTTGTTCGGTTCCTACTAGTAAACAACTCGTTCGGTTCTAACTGAAATGAGCTCGTTCGGTTCAAACTAGAATATTTTAGTTCGGTGATCTCGATCGGTTATCTAGTTCGGTTGACTTGTTCGGCTTGCTCGTTCGGTTACCTTGTTCGGTCCTACTCGTAAACAACTCGTTCGGTTCTAACTGAAATGAGCTCGTTCGGTTCAAACTAGAATATTTTAGTTCGGTGATCTCAATCGGTTATCTAGTTTGGTTGACTTGTTCGGCTTGCTCGTTCGGTTACCTTGTTCGGTCCTACTCGTTCGGTCCCAAGTACTACGAAACTCAAATTTTCAAAACTCAAAAAGACACATTTTTTAATGGTTTTTAGCAAAAAAATTCTTGTACAACTAGTGTTACTAACCTTATAGGAACAATAAAAATGAAAAGTTTAAGGTTTTTAAGCCAAAAAATTTGAATCACTATTTTGCTCTTTGTAAAGGTTTTTGAACACAAATCAAACACAAAAACTAAACACACCACTCCATGGCTCTTGATACCAATTGTAGAATACTAGTAATCTTATGATCAAACCAAGAACAATAGTGAGATGTGGGTTGTGATGTTAGAGAGAGATTGGATGGAAAATGGATGAATTGTATAAAATGGAATATGGAAAAATGGAACAACCAACCCTCTCCAAGGCTAGGAGAGGGGCTTATATAGTACCTATAGTGGCCGGCCCATGGGTTCTAATGGGCTTCCCATGGGTCTTGGGCCGGACTAGATTACTAATCTAATTAAGACATAAACTACGAGCTAAGACTATTACAACTTGGAAGTGACCGACACTTTTCGTGTTTCCAACAAAACGCAACGCCAAATCGCAACCAACCAAAACGCAGGCTTGAATCTTAATACCCAAAACGTAACATCAAAACGCAACATCAAAATGCAACAGTTGTGAACCAAAACGCAATATGGTTTTTGTCATTTTCATCAAAACGCAACCAAGAAACATGAAACCCAGTTTTGTTGCTTGTCTTTTAAGCACAAAAAAAATATGGAACCAACAGATTTGAACTAAAAATGAATCAAAAATATTATAATAACTTGTTCATGACTTTTTCCACAAGAAAAAACACAAAAAAATGAATGAACAGTAACCGAGTGAACAGTAACATGAACATGATGAACAGTAACCGAGACATGAACAACAAACACATGATACATTACACCCATGCAGCTCTAATACCAATTGTTATCCCTAAAGATTCACATAACAAGAGACATAATCCGGAGGTCAGGGAGGATTGAACAAATGTTTAGCCATATTATTTAGTGAGAGAAAGGGAAGATGTGTGTTTTCTAGAGAGAGAAACACACACACCTTATTACAAGTATTATTATCCTCACCCCTCCATGGAAGTATGGAGGGGATATATATAGGTCTTGACTCTCTAAACTATCATAACTAGACATTTTAAGTCCCTGCGAGTCTTGCCTATTTAAACTAATATAATTCTGTATTAGCCGACATATTTTAAGGCTAACAAAGAGTGTTATAGATCGATTCCTTTAACCTATGTTATCATCTAAAGGTAATGAACGAAGTTTTATGATTACCTTAGCAAGAATAACATTGGAAATCAAGAATCAAATGATGGCGATCTTGGTAGCAGTTTGCGTGACTGTGTGTGTGTGTTTTTATGTTTGACTGAAAAATGATATTTTGACCAAATAATCAAACCGCTACCTATTTAAACTAACACTTTGGAATATGGCAGCTTCAGTCCCTAGGCTTTCTAACTTCTTTTAATTCCTGATTTAAGTTTTTCTAAGGTTAATTGACTTTGAGAAATGGCAGTTTTAGCCCCTATTATTTATAAAATCTAGGAGACACATAGCAGATTGCATTTAAGTCCCTAAACTTTCTAACAAATGACAATATTGGCCCTTTGAGTTAAAAATAATTAACTCCCCCTCAAATTATAACCCCGTATTACTACAAAACCTTTTCCAATAATTGTATGATGTGATCTAGATACCTGTTTGATGCAATAAACTTGAAATTATTACCCCGTATTACTACAAAACCTTTCCCATTAATTGTATGATGTGATCTAGAAACCTGTTTGATGTAATAAACTTGAAATCACTCTCCCCCTCAAACAATGACCCATTTTCTATTTAAAGAGTTGTAGTCATTGTTTGAGTTGAAAATTTTATTTTGAAAAACCTGATTTGGTGAATTTCCAACAACACTTTTCCACCGTGATTAACACAAATAATTTTTGAAGAATCAATTAAGAAGAAAATTATTTGGTTATAAAAGGAAGACTTCTCTTCCGGTTAAGAAAGAATGCACTGAAACATACATTAATCCTTGGATGCACGGATATTAAGTAATCCGTGCCCTGGAAAATTAATTACCCGTTGTTAGGAACATTTGTCTTTTTAACGACATGCATTCCTCAAATTGAAAAGCGGGTTGCAGTCAGAAATAACTGCAAGCCATTAAGACGTGTTTTAAAACAGTTTAAACTTCCGCTCGAACTTCATTTAAAGACCCGTGTCATTAGTGAATGATATTTCTAGGTCCGTAAATATTATTGATTTACAGAAGACATGTCTTGAAAAATATTTTTTGGTATTTTCTATTTTTCTTATTTTTATGGTTTTTGTAGGTTTTATATTTTTGTATTTTGTTTTTGTGTGTAATTATATACAAATATACATACAATATATGAAGACCATCCTTTACACATCTTCTCCTTCCAGAATACGTTTAAAGGTTTCCGGAGTCATACTCTTCATACCAAGACGCGGGAGTAGGAATTCGAACTGCTCTCTTAGTAACGCCTTGGTGAATATGTCCGCAAGCAGATAATCCGTCGTCACGAAGTACAATTCAACCACACCCTTCTCAACTTGCTCCCGATTGAAATGGTGTCGTATGTCAATTTGCTTGGACCGGGAGTGTTGGACATTATTGCAGCAAAGAGCAATGGCACTGCGGTTATCACAATACAGGGGAATCTTATTGAAGGAAAAACCGTAGTTTGTAAGTTATAACCTCATCCAAAGTATCTGAGCACAGCATCCAGACATGGCAATGTATTCAGCCTCTGTGGTTGAGATCGTAGTGCTCTTCTGTTTCTTTGATGACTAGCTGACTAATTTATCTCCAAGGAACTGAGCACTTCCTAATGTTCTTCTTCTTGTATCTTGACAACCTGCATGGTCCGCATCTGCATAGGCCGTTAGTGCTATAGCGGTGTCTTTTGAATACCAAAGTCCCCAATTAATGGTTCCTCTGAGATACCGAAAGACCTGTTTAAGTGCTTTAAGGTGCTTTTTGCTAGGCGATGCCTGATACCTAGTACACATGCATACAGTGAATACAAGGCCGGGTCTGCTGGCAGTGAGGTACATTAAGGAGCCGACCATACTATGAAATTGAGTTTGGTCAACTGGAATCCCTAAAGGGTCCTCATCCAGTTTAAGTCGATCCACCATGGGTGTATCAACAGGGTCACACGAATCCATCCCAAATTTCTTTAAGATTTCTAGAGCAAATTTTGATTGATTAACAAAAATGCCTCCGGGATTTTGAGAAACTTGTAATCCTAGGAAGAAAGACATGTGTCCCATCATTGACATTTAGAATTTAGAACTCATCTCATTGGAAAATATGTCACATGCTTTAGGGTCGGTCGAGGCAAATATGATATCATCTACATATATTTGAACAAGAAGAATATGTTTTCCTGTTTTCTGAGTGAATAATGTCGGGTCAACTGCACCCTTAGAAACTTGTTGTCCAGAAGAAACCGTGACAGGGTGTCATACCATGCTCGAGGAGCCTGTTTTAAACCATACAGAGCTTTCTTCATGTGTCAGATGGTCTGGATCAACGAAACCCTCTGGTTAACTAACATAAACTTCTTCCTTCAATTCGCCATTAAGGAATGTTGTCTTGACATCCATTTGATAGATGGTCATGTTTTTACTAGCGGCATTGGTGATGAAGATTCTTATATCCTCGATGCATTCAACCGGTGCAAAGGATTCCTCAAAATCAATTCCCTCCTCTTGTCGATATCCCTTGGCCACCAACCTTGCCTTGTTTTTCAGAACATCACCGTACTCATCAAGCTTGACTTTGTAAATCCACTTGAGAGCAATAATCATGACGCAATCTGGTCGTGGTACTTATCCCATACTTGAAGCTGATCAAATTCGCGAATCTCATCTTGCATGGCTTGAAACCATCAATCTTCAGTAATGGCAGATTTGAAGTTCTTTGGTTTGACTTTTGACAGTACAGAGTTATACAAGCACCACAAGGCATCTGTTGCAAGTTGTTTTCTGGTGGATATCGGCCGAGAGGGATTGCCAATAACATTATTAAGTGGGTGATCCTTGCTTCATTTCCCGAGATGATGATGTGGTTGAGTGACATGAGTTGATTCCTCTAAACTAACATCCCCGGATGATGATGCTTCAGAACTAGGTTCTGGAGCAAACACGTTTACGAAGGGATTAATATCAACAGGAGCAAAAGGATTGTCTTCAATGATAGTAGATCCAACAGCAACACCTTGTTGTGAACATGGAGATTGTAATGCCAAAGATGACAATGAATGACTTGGAGAAGGTGCATCTTAATCAATGGTAGTAGAAGAAAGTGTACCAATTGAATTGACTGAAACCGGAACTGCTGGAGCAGGAGAAACTGGTCTTTCATCACGAGGAGGTTCTAGGTATTCATCTAATATTGGTTGGAATAAAATCTCCAGTTCTTTATTTGTTCGGGGTACATAAGGTGCTGCAAGAACCGGATTGGGTACGAGCCCTGAACTTATCTGTCCAGGCGTCAGAAACATAGGAGCGGGTCATGTACTGAGTTGCAGAGGAGCCATTGGCTCAGATAGCTCATCGAATTGAACATGAATAGTTTCCATGATTCGTCGGGTTCTTTTGTTTTAGATTCTATAACCCTTCCTTCTTGGTGCATAACCAACGAAAATTCTAATATCAGTTATTGGTTGTAATTTTCCAAGATCCTTGCTGTCATTCATAGGGTAACAAAGAGCACCAAAGACTCGAAAAAAGGTAATATTAGGCTTCTTATCATGCACCAGCTCATATAGGGTTTTGTTATAATGAGTGTGAATGAGGGATCAGTTTTTGGTGTAACAAGTAGTAGCAATAGCTTCTGCCTATGGAAACATCGGAGCCTTAGAAAATATCAGTATTGTCCTAGCAGACTCCACAAGAGTACGGTTTCGTCTTTTGACAACGCCGTTTTGCTGTGGAGTCCTTAGAACTAATTTTTGGTGAAAAATGCCGACACTATCATAATATTTAGTCAGAATTTGATTGATAAATTCGGTGCCATTATCGATACGGATGTATCTAATAGTTTTGTTGAGACCGACTTGTATTTGCTTCAGAAAGTTGATGACGAACTCTGGGGTTTCATCTTTCGATCTTAAAAACTTGACCCAAGTAAACCTAGAATAGTCATCAATGATGACTAAGATGTATTTCTTCTAATTAATTGTTTGCACTTGCATTGGTCCACATAAGTCTATATGCAGGGTATGAAGAACTTCCAAGTTTGTGTTTTTAGCTTTGGATGTGTGGGTATGCTTTTTACTCTTTCCTAGTTGACATGCGGAGCAAAGATGATCTTTTTCAAATTTCAATCTAGGTAAACCTCTTGCTAAATCATTTCTTGCAAGGTCATTGATGGTACCGAAGTTCAAGTGGTTTAAACGACGATGCCATAACCATGATTTGTTCTTGGAGGCTTTGGACAACAAGAAGATTGGGGAGGACTTCATTATGTCTTTAACTGAGATGGTGTACAAATTAGAACCACGAGAATCTTTAATTAATTCAACACCATCAGTATCGTGAACATAACATGAGTGCTTCCTGAATGCAACTTCAAGATCAGAATCATAAAATTTTCCGACAGAGAACAGATTGTGTCCCAGTCCTTCCACATAGTATACCCTGGAGATCACACTATCACCAATCACGTAATCTCTATAACCCATGATAGCACCAAAGTGGTCATTCCCGAATCTAACTATCCCGATGAACTTTTTCATGAAATTCTTAAGCTATGAGCGATCCCCCGTCATATGTTTTGAGCAGCCTGAGTCCAAATACCAAAAGACGATCTGTACGACCTGCATTTGAAAACAGATGAAGATGGAGAGTTTGGAAAGTTAGATCCCCAATCTTGGTTGGGGTCTAGTTGGTTAACATAAGTAATATTAGTAGCAATTGCCTGATTCGTAGGTAGAGTGGGAATGCTAACGGGAACTGCCTGGTACTGTTGGTTTCTACGTTGGTATCTTGTTAATGGTTTTTGAGATGTGTGACTTAATTTCCCAGTTATCATAGTATTATTAGCACTAATGTTTTTAGTTTTCTTAGCAGGCACTACGTTGGATTTAGTGAGCCTAGTTAAAGGGCACTGTTCTCCTAAAGTGAATTTCCTTCCCGTGGGCTTCCATTGATAACCGACATTGGTAAGTAGTTTTCCTGTTGCTTTCCAAACATTCTTAACTTGCTTAGGTTTCCAAACCTTCATAACTTAGCTCATAACATTCATAACAGATGGGGATGCATGCACAGAATTCAAATAATTAACCACACACATATCATGATTTGCCAAAATAAAGCATTTGTTACATGTTTTGCAAACAGAATGAGAATTTGAATTAATTACAGCACGCTTAAAGCTAATACTAGAATTAACACGATTAGATTTCTTCCAACTAGATTTATTTGTCCTATGGGTGTTCTTCTACTGTCTTCTTGTTGTTACTTTTAGCTGGTGAGATCCTATTTTTCTTGGTATTGCTCCTAGGGTTTGATCCGCTAGCGTTAGTACAACTGTTTACTCATGTAGAAGGAATCACAGGGACATTAGTCTTTTGAATGTTCAGTTGCTCTACATGTTTGCGTGTGTTATTAATTAAATTTTCACATTGGTCCTCAAAAGTAACTTGCTTTTTCCTAGTTAAAAGGGTAGAGGCATGTTGTTTATCTCGTGTATTGAAGTCTTTTGGACAAGTGCTAATCACATATTCTAACAGTTCCTGAGAGTGTTTAGTGTAAATGCAAGCAGATGCAAGTGAGCTATCTAATGGTCTTTCAACCTTAGCTTCCTCTACGATCTCACGAAGGGTTTCTATACTTCATACTTACCCGGTGCAAGAACTCTTGGTTTTACAGGATTAGTAGTGACACATCTGTCATTTTATTAGAGTAATTTTGGACTTTCAGATTACTCATTTTTCGAATTAATAGAGTAAGTTGTCGTTCAATATGCTTAGCACGCGTGATCTTAATAGAATCATACAATTCCTTGTAATGCTGCTTAATCTTTCCATTTTCTGCCCTAAAAAGCTCATTTTGTTCTTAAAGAATGGTGACTTTTCTAGTTAATTGAGTGATCTAAAAATCTAAGGCCCTGAAATCAAGTGTACGATCTGCTTCACTATGGGTCTCCTTTAGGTGAGAGATTTGCATTTTTCAATATTTTTATAGATACGATTGTCCTTTCGTTTGAAGGAACTTTCATTTTTCCGAGTACAAAGACTGAGTCAAAATCAGGAGTTTCTCTAGCGGGTGGAGATGTGTTGTTTCCAAAACTTTCTTTAAGGTTTTGATACTTTAACTGCAAATTTAAGTGATTTACCTCAAGATTGGAAAAACGTTTTACTAATTCAGTATGATCATCTTTTTGAACCTTATCATGTAATTTAGAAAGCTCTGCTTCAAGTTCCAGACAACGTGCTTGAACAACAGTGTGGGCATCATGCATTTCAGTGAATCTAGATACAGTAAGCTCAGAATTTGTTGCAATATAAAACACTTCTTTGGACAAGCAATCAGCAATTAAATTATCATTTGCAATGAGAAGATTTTTCCGCTCAATCTCATCATGCTTCCTATTTACAACATTTTGGTCAACCTCAGCTTCCAACTCTTCAAAAATTTCTTTCATTTCTTTAATTTCTTTAGTGAGAGCCTTTTGAATACCCTCAAAATGTTCTTTAAGTGTTTTGAAAAATGGAATGACCTCGGTGAGATAACATTCCTTGGTTTGTTCAAAGCCCCTTTCCCCTTTAGTGAGTCCCGTTGGTGTAATTCTCTTTTTACATGTTTTTTCAAATTCCAAAAAAAGTTGTATAAGTGCAAAAATGTTAATTTTCACTTGACTTTTTGTTGGAAGCACCCTGGGGACAAGCGTTGCAGGTGTATTTGGAGGATACACCGTCAACGCTTTGATTGGTCTTGAAGTTGTGGTCTGCTCTTTGAGAGCTTCTGCTTTCATCTTGATGAGATCCTTGGACCAAAATATCTGCTCAGGGGTCAATTGTTTATGTGGTGTGAAAGTCGCTAAATAATTCTCTTTCGAGTAATCATGTGGTGCAATCTTAACCTTCTTTTTCACACACTCTGGGTCTTTCATTTTTTCATTCATTTGCTTTCTAGTGGTCTCAGCTATCTCTAGGGTATCCTCAGAGTCGTGTACTATGGCCGGGTCGTGATGGGTTTTGATTATTTCATGGCCATTGTATAGAGCAGGCTGAACTTGCTTTGCACGGGTGAGATATAAGGGGTTCTTGTAGCCTATTGCTACCTTTTTCTGTTCATCACAGTGAGGTTTTAGTTTACATAACATGTGAACTGTTTGAAGAGACTGATCTTGTTTGAATAATCTATCCTCGACCTTTTCTTTTAAAGCTTTCATGTCTAAAAATTCTTCAAGATATTTATTTTCTTTCTGTTTAAAATCCTTTTTCAAAGACGTAACTTCTTCTACCATTGACTTGTTATGGTTAATGGTAGAGTTAAGTTTCATTTTTATAGAATGAAGTTCCCTTTTCAAATTTTCTTCCTTAATATTATGGTCAGTAATAACTATTCTTAATTGTTCATCAATCTTTTGTTCTCTTTCTGTTAATTCAAATTTGGCTCGTCTTTCATACAGTTCAACTTGTTCCTTATATGTTGCAAGTTTAGCGGTCAATGATGCATTAACTACTTTTTCCTATTTATTCGCAGAAACACTTTGGGCTGTTTATTCATGCATTTCATTAAATATCATCATATGAGCATCATTGGGCACATAAGATACATTACTTTGTACAACGGACACTGCATTGTCCTTTATATACTGATCATATGGAATTATATTACTATCACTCGCATAATCAGTATGTGATTCAACAACGTAGTTTAGTTGTACATCGTCATGCATCTTGTGTACTTCATGATGTTCGCCAGCATCCTGAAAGTTGTCATGATCTGGTACCTCAGATAGAATGTCCGAATCATATGACGGACTGACTTCATCATAAACAGGATCTGCAGATAAGAGATTTGCCATGAACATAGTCTGTGCAGTAGGAGCCCCATCAACATCAGAGTCGAATGCATCACAATCATCAGCTTGAAACACATTATCTATATTGAGTGTTAAATCTTGACCCGGTTGCTCATCCACATCTTCATCAACAACATTGTCATGTCCACCTGCAAGAAATAGCAACTGCTCTTCATCCAATGCCACCTCATTCTCATAAGCTTGTATCAGCAACATCTTGTCTTTGAAGTATTTTGAGTTCTGTGGTTGCTTGGGCTGAGTGTAGTTTCTTGCTATGTGGCCAATCTCATTGTAATTGTAGCACTTTATCTGCCTTGCTTGACCTGGATTTGCATGCATAACTCTGTTCTGAGCTCCCCTATAACCAGTTGCACCTGTACCCCTTGCATTGTTCCCCTAACCTCTATTTTGTCGACCCTAAACATTCTGAACCACAACCCTGCCGTCTTAAACTGTGGCTTGGTTCCTTGTATTTGATGAAGTTCTGTTGATTCCACTTGAATAGATCTTGCTTAGCTTGTAAAAGGCTTAGTAGTATTGAATAAATCCAAGACAACTATAGTAGAAACTTTGATTGAATATATCAAAGACTATGCGGAATCTAGTCTATGATACCAAGAATAATAAACAATGAAACAGTAATAAGTAAGATTGTATAATACCAAACTTTAAGCCTCAATATATTAATACGAACACTCTTGATATAAGAAAAAACTAAAGAAAAAAAGCAACAGAAAAAAAAAAAAATAAAAAAATGAAAAAAAGAAAATAAACAACTGAAAAAAAAAACAAAAACAAAAATAATAAAACAAATAAAAGAAAAAAAAAAAAAAGAAAAAACAAAAAAACTACATAAAAAAAGCAAGGAAAAAAAAGATAAACTTTAAAACCAAACATTAAACAAAAAAAAAAAAAGAAAAAAAAAGAAAATATACAGACACAATTACACAAATAAAAAAAACAAAAACAGACACAAAAGGACAAAAAAAGAACAAAATAGGAAATAGGAACAAAAAAAAATAGCATAAGACGCCAAAAAAAAAAAAAAAAACAGAACCAAAAAAAAAATAAAACAAAGAATAACTACAAAAAAAAACACCAAAAAAAATAAAAGCACAGACAAAAAAAAATACGTAAAACAAAAAAAAAAAAAAAAAAAAAATAAAAAAAGAAATCAAAAAAAAATAAAAAAAAAAAAAACACTGCACACAAAAAAAAAAAAAAACAAAAAAAGAGATCAAAAACTCAAAAGCACATAAAAAAAAAAAAAAAAAAATAAAAAAAGCAAAATAAAACAAAAAAAATCAAAAAAGTAACAAAAAAAAATATAACAAACAGAAAAGCAAAAAAAAATAAAAAAAGAAAAAAAGAAATTTGAAAAAAAACCAAAAAAAAGCAATAAAAACAAAAAAAAACAAAAAAAAAAGAACCTCACAAAAAAAAAAAAAAAAAAAAAATAGAAAACAAAAAAAGACAATAAAAAAAAAAAACGAAACAAAAACAAAAAGTAAAAAAAAAAGCCAAAAAAAGAAAGCAAGAAAAAACAAAAAAACAAAAAAAAGAACAACAAACGCAAAAATAAGAAAAAAGAAAATAACAAATAAACCAAAAAAAAAGAAAAAAAAAGAAAAAACATGAAGAAAAAAAAACGAAAAAACAAAAAAAAAAGAAAGAAGAAAAAAAAAAAAAAAGAACATATAAAAAAAAAAAAAAAACAAGAAATAAACATAAAAAAAAGAAAAAAAAAAAAAAAATAAAACGAATAAAAATAGAAAACAAAAAAAAAAAAAAAACCAAATAAAAAGAAAAGAGACCGGCAATAAAAAAAAAAGAAAAAAATACCTTTAAAAAAAAAACGAGAAAAAAAAAAAATAAAAAGAAGAACATAAACAAAAAAAAAAAAAAAATAAAAAATAACCAACAAAAAACAACAAAAAAAAAAGCAGAAAAACATGCAAAAAAAAGAAAAAACAATAATAAAACAAAAAACAAAAAAAAAGAATAATAAAAAGAAAGAAAAACAAAACAGAAAAACAAAAAAACAAATAAAAAAAGATAAAAAAAATAAAACTAAAAAAAAGAAATAACAAAAAAAAACAAAAACCTAAAACAAAAACAAATAAAAAAAAAAAAAAAACCTGCCAAAAAAAAAAAAAAAAATAATAGACAAAAAACAGCCAAAAGAAAAAAAAAATAAAAAAAAAAAAAAACAATAAAAGAAAAAAAAAAAAAAAAAAAAAGATAAAAAAGAAAAATCAGAAATTAAGAAAATAAAAAAAAAAAAAAATTAAAAATAAAAAAAAAAAAAAATACAAAAAAAACTAAATAAAAAAAAAAAAAAAAACCAAAAACAAAAAAAAAATAAAAAAAAAACACAAAAGCCAGAAAAAGAACAAAAAAAAAAAAAAAAGCAAAAACAAAAAAAAAAAAAAAAAAAAAAAAAAACAAGAAAAAAAAAATAACATAAAAAAAAAACGAAAAAAAAAGAACTAAAAAAAGCAAAAAAAAAAAAAAAGGAAAAAAAAACCAAAAAAAAAATACTACAAAAATAAAAAGACAAAAAATTAAACAAAAAAAAAAAAATAAAATCACAAAACAAAAAAAACAAAAAAAAAAGGACCAAAAAAAAAAAAATAAAAAAGCAAAACAAAAAAAGAAAAAGCAAACAATATAAATAAATGCAAAAACCAAAAAAAAAAATAAAAAAAACAAAAACAAAGCAAAAACCAAAAAACAAGTAAAAAGAAAGAAAAAAAAAAACCAAAAAAAATAAAAAAGAAAAAAAAAAACTAAAAAAAAAAAACGAAAAAAAAAAAATAAAAAAAAAC
>BQNB010011576.1:17500-20000 GCA_026074375.1 Tanacetum coccineum
AAAAAAAAAAAGAAAAAAAAGCATAAAAAAATATAAAAAAAAGAAAGAGAAAAATAAAACAAAAAGAAAAACAAAAAATCAATAAAAAAAAAAACAAAAAAAAAGCAAAAAAAAAAAGACAAAATAAAAGAAAAAGAAAAAAAACTAAAACACAGGATATGCAAAAACAAAAAAACTAAAAAAAAAAGAAAAAGAAAAAAAAAAAAAAACAAGAAAAAAAAAAAAACCAAAAAATCAAACAACAAAACAATAAACAAAAAAAAAACAAAAAAAAAAAAAATAAAAAAAAAAATAAAACAAAGAGAAACACCCAGAAAAAAAAAAAAAGAACAGAAACACAATCCAAAAACAAAAAAAAAAAAAGAAACACAAAAAAAAAAAACAAAGAAAAGAAGAAACAAAATAAAAAAATAAAAAAATAAAACAAAAAAATAAAAAATAAAAAAAATAAAGAAAAGCAAACAAAAAAAACACTAAAAAACACACAAATAAGAAAAAAACAAAAAAATAAAAAATAATAAAAAAAAAAGCGGTAAACAAAAATAAATAACCAAAAGAAAAAAAAAAAAAAAAAAAAGTAAAAATGAGTAAAACAAAAAAACAAAAAAACAAAAACAAGAATATAAAAGACTAAAAAAAATAAAACCTAACCTGAAAACAAAAACAAAAAAACAAAAATAGCAGAAAAAAAAAAAAAAAAAAAAAATTCACAAAAAGAAAAGAAAATAAGGAAAAAAAAAGAAGAGCAATAAAAAAAAAAAAAGAAACAAAAACAACAAAAAAAACCAATAAAAAGAAAAAAAAAAAAAAAAAAATAAAAAAAAAAAAAAAGCAAAACCTAAAACAAAAAAAAAAAAAAAAAAAAATAAATGAAGACAAAAAAAACACAAAAAGATTCTAAAAAAAATAAAAAACAAGAAAAAAAAAAGGAGACAAAAAAAAAAAAAAAATAAAAAAAAAAGCAAACAAAAAAAAAAAAAAGAAAAAAAAAAAAAAAAGAAAAGAAAAAACAACACAAAAAAACAAAAACTAATATACAAAAAAAGGAATAATAAAAAAAAAAAGAACAAAAAAAAAAAAAGAAAAAAAAAAAAAAACAGCAAAAAAAAACAAAATAAAAAAGAAAAAATACACAAAAAAAAGAAGGGAAAAAAAACATAAAAAAAACAAAAAAAAATAAAAAAAGACAGGGAGAAAAAAGGAAACAAAAGCAAAACAAAAAAAAAATAAAAAAAAACAAAAAAAAAAGCTAGTACACATAAAAAACAAAAGTAAAAAAAAAAATAATAATAAACAATAAAAAAAAAAATAAAAAGAAAAAAAAAACAAAAAAAACGAACAAAAAAAAAAAGCATAAACCACAAAAAAAAGAAAAAACAAGAAATAAAAAACCGGAAATAAAAACAAAAAACAAAACAAAAAAAAAAAAACAAAAAACAAAAAAAAAATAAATAAAATAAAAAAGAAAAAAAAAAAAGAAAAAAATATAAAAGCAAAAAAAAAAATAAAAACAAAAATACAAGAATGGAATAAAAAACAACACAAGCAAACTATAAAAAAAAAAATCAAAAAAATACCTAAATACAATAAAAAAACAAATAAAAAATAAAAATATAAGAAAAAATTAACATAAAAAAAAAAATTGAAAATAAAAAAGAAAGAAAAACAAAAAACCTAAAAAAAAAAATAAAAAAAAAAACAAAGAAAAAAAAAAAAAAAAGCATAAAAAAAAAAATAAAAAAAGAAATGAAAAAAAAAAAAAAATATAAAAATTAAAAAATCAATAAGAAAAACAGAACAAAACAAAAAAAATAAAGAAAAAGAAAACAAAAAAAAAACATCGAACAAAAAAAACCAAAAAAGAATAAAGGAGCTAACAACCATTCAAAAAAAAATGAAGCAACAATAAAAAAAAAAAAAAATACAAAAAAAGAAAACAAAAAAAAATAAAAGAAATAAAGCCCATAAGAAAAAAATAAAAACAACAGATAGAAAAAAAAAAAAATAAAACAAAAACAAAAAAGAAAAAAAAAAAAAATAAAAAAAAAGCAACCATATAAAAAAATAACATAATAAAGAAAAACAAAAAAAAAAAAAAAAAACAAAAATACGCAAAAGTAAAAAAAAAAAAAAAAATATAAAAAAAAAACGAAAAAAAAAAAAAAACAAAAAAAAAAAACAAGTAAAAAAAAATATAAAAAAAAAAAAAAAAAAAAAAATAAAAAAAAAAAAAAAAAAAGAAACAAAAACAAAAAAAAAAATAAAAAAAAAAAAAAAACAATAATAAAGAACAAAATAAAAAAAAATAACAAAAAGAAAAAAAAAAAAATGAAAACAGAAAACAAAAAAGAGAAAATAAAACTAAAAAAAATAAAATAAAAGAAAACAAATATAAAGAAAAAAAAAAAACAAAAAAAAAGAAAAAATAACAGTGCATAAAAAAAAAAAAAAATAAACAAAACATAAAAATAAAAAAAAAAAAAAAAAAAACCTAAAAAAA
>BQNB010011576.1:25000-30000 GCA_026074375.1 Tanacetum coccineum
GTAAAACAACAACATAAAAAAACACCTTAAAAAAACAAAAAAAAAAAGAAAAAAAAAAGAACAAATACAAAATAAAAAAAAGAATAAAAAAAAATAAAGAAACAGAAAAAAAAATAAAAAAAAAAAAAAAAAAAAAAAACAAAAAAATAAAAAAAAAAAAAAAAAAAAATAAAAAACAAAATAGAAAAAAAAAAAAAAAAAAACAAAAAAAAACAAAAAAAACAAAATAAAAAAAAAAAAAAAACAATAAAAAAAAAAAAACAAAAGCAAAAAAAAAAAAAAAAAACAAAAAAAAAAGAAATTAACAAAAAAAAAGAAAACAACATCAGGCACAAAAGAAAAAAACAAAAGACTAAAAAAATAAAAAAAAAGATAAAAAAAAAAGAAAAGTAAAAAAAAAAACAAACAAAACAAGCAAAAACAAAATTAAAAAAAGAAAAAGAAAACAAACAAAACAAACACAAAAAAAAAAATGAAACAAAAAAAAAAAAAAAAACAAAAAAAAATTCAACAAATGAAATAAAAAAAAAAAAAACAGAAAAAAAAAAAAAAAAAAAAAGCAAAAAGAAATCATAAAAAGCAAAAAAAAAAAAAAAGACAAAAAAAAAAACCAAAAAACAAAAAAAATAATAAAAAACAAAAAATAAAAAAATAAAACAAAAAAAAAAAACTCAAAAAAAAAAAAAAACACAGAACAAAAAAAAAATAAAAAAAACATATAAAGAAAATAAAAAAAATAAAAAAAAAAAAAAAAACCTATTTAACAAAAAAAAAAAAAAACAAAAAAAAAAATAAAAAACAACAAAAGCAAAAATAAGAAAAAAAAAAAAAAAAAAAAAAAAAAACAACAAAAAACACAAAAAAAAAACAAAAAAATAGAAAAAAAAATAAAAAAAAAAAAACAAAATCTGCAAAAATCAAAAAAAGCAGAAAAACCAAAAACACTACGAAACAAAAAAAAAAAAACAAATAAAAAAAACAAAAAAAAGTAAAAAAACAAAAAAAAAAAAAAAAAAAAAAAAACATGCAAAAAAAAAAAAAAAAATTAACAAAAAAAAACAACAAAAATAAGCAAACAAAAAAAAAAAAAAAACATTAAAAAAAAAAAAAAAATAAGAAAAGAAAAAAGTACAAAAAAAAAACAAAAAAAAACAAAAAACAAAAAAAAAACAAAAGAATAAACAAAAAAAAAAAAATAAAATAGAAAATAAAAAAATAACACCAAAAACTAAAAGAAACAAAAAATAAAAAAAAAACAAAAAATAAAAAAGCATAATAAAAAAAAATAAAAAAAACTAAAAAAAAAAAAAAAGACAAAAAAAAAAAAAAAAAAAAGAAAAAAAAAAAAAAAATAAAAAAATAAAAAGAATAAAAAAAAAAAGATAAAAACAAAAAAAAAATCAAAAAAATAAAAAAAAAAAAAAAAAATAACAAATAAAAAAAAGCAGAAAAACAGATAAAGCAAAACACAAAACCAAAAAAAAAAGAAGAAAAAAAAAAAAAAAAAAACGAAAAAAAGGAAAAAATAAAATAAGAAAAAAATAAAAAAAAAATGAAAAAAAAAAATAAAAGAAAAAATATACACAAAAAAAAAAAATATAAAGAAACAAAAAATAAAAAATAAAATAAGAAAAAAAAAAAAAAAAACAAACAAAAAAAATAATAAAAAAAAAAGAAAAAGGAGAAAAAACATAAAAAATTAAAAGAAAAATAAAAAAATCAAAAGAAAAAAAAAAAAAAAAAAAAAAACAAAAGACAAAAAAAAAAGAAAAAAAAAAAAAAAAAAAAAAAACAAAACACAAAAAAAAAAAAACTAAAAAAAAAACAAAGACAAAAAGAAAAAAAACAAAAAAACAAAAATAACAAAAGAAAATAAAAAAAATAAAAACACAAACAAATAAAAAAGAAAAACAAAAAAGAAAAAAAAAAAACTGCAACTACAACAAAAAAAAAAAAAGATATAAATAAAAATAAAAACAAAGAAAAAAAAAAGAAAAAAAAACAAAAAAAACACAAGCATAAAAAAAAAACAAAAAAACAAAAAGATGAAAAAAGAAAAATAAAAAAGATTAATAAAAAAAAAAAAAAAAAAAAAAATAACGAACGAAAAATTATAATAGAGAGAAAAACAAAACAAGTAATAAAAAAAATAAACACAAAAAAAAGCAAAAAAAAAGAAAAAAAGAAAAAAAAAAAAAAATACAGAAAAAAAAAAAAAAAAAAAAAAAACAAAAGTATAAAAGAAAAAAAAGAAAAAGAAAAAAAAAAAAAAGATAAGAAACACAAAAACAAGATAAGAAAAAAAACACAAAAAAAACAGTAAAAAAACAAAAAAAAAAGAAACCAAAAAAACCAACAAAACAAAAGAAAAAAAAAAGAAAAAAAAAAAAAAAAAACAAACAAAAAAACAAAAAAAAGCAAAAAACAAAAAAAAAAGCAACAAACAAAAAAAGCAAAAAAAAAAAAAAAAAGCACAAATTCAAAAACAAACATAACCAAAACAACAAGGACAAAAAAAAATAAAAATAAAGAAATAACAAAAAAAATATATAAAAAAAAAGAAAAAAAACACACCCAAAAAAAAATAAAAAAACAAAAAAAAAAAAAAAAAATAAAAAACACAAAGCAAAAAAAAAAAAAAAAGTAAAAACAGGAAATAAAAAATAAAAAAAAAAGCAAAAACAAAAAAAAGAAATAAAAAAAACAGAAAAAAAAAAACCAAAAAATAAACAAAAAAATAGAAGCAACAAAAAAAAAAAACAAAAAATACACAAAAAAAAAACCGAAAGAAAAAAAAAAAGAAAAAAATAAAAAAAAAGACTAAAAATAAAAACAACAAAAAAAAAAAAAAACAAAACAAAAACAGCAAAAAAGCAAGAAAAAAAAAAATAAATGACCAAACAAAAAAACAAAAAAAACAAAAAGAAAAGAGAAAAAAGATAAAAAAAAAACAAGACAAAATAACGAAAAGAAAAAAAAAAAAAAAAATACAATAAATTAAAAAAAGAAAAAAATAAAAAAACAAAAAAAAAAACAAAAAAATAAAAGAAGAAAGAAAACAAAAAAAACAATGAAAGAATGGAAAAAATAAAAAAAAACAAAAAACAACAAAAAAAAAACAAAAAAAAATAAAAAAAAATGAAAAAAAGAAAAAAAAAAAAGAAACAAAAAACAACAAAAAAAAAAAACAAAGAAAAATCGAAAAAAACAAAACAAGAAAAGCAAAATAAATTCAAAAAAAAACATAAAAACAAAAAAAAATTAAAAAACAACAAAGAAAGAACCAAAAAAAAAAAACTATAAAAAACAAAAACAAAAAGCAAAAAAAAAGCAAAAAGAAAGAGAAAAAAAAAAAAAAAAATAAACAAAAAAATAAAGAAAATAAAAAACAAGAAATTAAAGAAACGAACAAAGATAAAAAAAGAAAACAAAATAAAAACAAGAAACTAAAAAAAAAAGAAAAAAAAAAAAAAAGAAAAAAAAAAAAAAAAAGAAAAAAAAAACAAAAAAAAAAAAAAAAAAAAAAAATAGCACCAAAAGTAGATAACCAGAAAAAAACCACAAAAAAGAAAAGCAAAAGTATAAAAAAACAATAAGATAGAAGAAACAAAGAAAAAAAAAAAGCTTCCAAAAAAAAAAAAAAAAAAAAAGAAAAAAAAACAAAAAACAAAAAGAAAAGAAAAAAAAAAAAAAAAAACAAAAGAAAACAGAAAAAAAAAAAAACAATAAAAAAAATTAAAAAAAAAACAACAAAAAATAAAAATACAAACAAAAAAAAAAAAAAAGACAAAAATATATAAAGAACAAAAAACAAGAAAAAACAACGAAAAAAGACAAGAAACAAAAAAAATAAAAAAATAACAAAAAATCAAAGTAACAAAACAACCAAAAAAGCAAACAAATAATAAGAAAAAAAGAAAAAAAAAACAAAAGAAAAACAAAAAAAAACAATAAAAAAGAAAAAAAGCAAAAAAACAAAACAAACAAGAAGGAAAAATAAACAAAAACAAAAAAAAAAAAGAAAAGCAAAATAAAAAATAAATAAAAAAAAAAATAAAAAAAAGCAAAATAAAAAAAAAAAAAAAGATAAAAAAAAAAAAATAAAAAAAAAAACAAAACTAAAAGAAAAAAAAAAAAAAAAATAAAAGCTAAAAACAGGCAAAAAAAACACCAAAAAAAAAAAAACAGAAGAAAAGAAAACAAAAAAAAAAAAAAACAAACAAAAAGAAAACACAGAAAAATAAAAAAAAAAAAAAATAAAACAAATTAAAAAAAAAAAAAAAAAAAAAAAAAAAAAACCCAAAATAAAAAAAAAAAGAAAAAAAATAAACCAAGAACGGACAAAAAGATAAAAAATAAAAAAGAAAAAAAAAAAAAAAAAAAAGATAAAGGAAAAAAAAAAAAAAAAAAAAATATAAAAAATATAAAAAAAAAAAAAAAAGCAAAAACATCAAAAACAAAAAAAAAAAATAAAAAAAATAACATAAAAAAAGAAACAATAACACAAGCTCTAAGACAAATAAAAAAAAAAATAGACAAAAAAAAAACAAAAGATTAAAAAAAAAAACAACAAAAAAAGAAATAAAAGTAGAAAAAAAAAAAAAAAAAAAATACAAAAAAACAAACAAAAAAAAAAAAAAAAACCTAAAAAAAAATAAAAAAAAAAGAAACAAAGCAAGTAAAAAAAGAAAAAAATTAAAAAAAAAAACAAAGAAAAAAAACAATGCAAAAAAAAAAAAAAAAAAAAGAAAAAGAACCAAAAAAAACCGAAAAAGAAAAAAAAAAATAAAAAAGAAAAAAAAAAAAAACAG
The DNA here is from genome assembly GCA_026074375.1 of Tanacetum coccineum. Classification (NCBI taxonomy): domain Eukaryota; kingdom Viridiplantae; phylum Streptophyta; class Magnoliopsida; order Asterales; family Asteraceae; genus Tanacetum; species Tanacetum coccineum. The sequence goes on from BQNB010011576.1 coordinate 29,812, forward strand.
GCAAGAAAACAAAAAAAAAAACTGCATAAAAAAAAAAAGAAAACGTAACTGAAAAAATAAGAAAAAAAAAGAGTATACAAAAAAAAAAAAACAAAAAGCAAAAACAAAATAAAAACAAAGAAAATCTGCAAATTTCAAATGCAAAAAAAAGAAAAATAAAAAAAACAAAAAAGGTAGCAAAAAAAAAAA
>BQNB010011576.1:37500-81081 GCA_026074375.1 Tanacetum coccineum
CAGTAAAACAAAAACAAAAAAAGACAAAAAACCTGAAAAAAAAAAAAAAAAAAAAAAAAAAAAAAAAAACACAAGAAAGAAACAAAACCCAAAAAAAAACTATATTATAAAAAAAAAAAAAAAAAATCAAAAAAAAAACAAATAAAAAAAAAAAAAAACAAAAAAGGTGACCAAAAAAAAAAAAAAATAGGTAAACAAAGAAAAATCACAAGAATGAAAATAAGAAACAAAAAAAAAGAAAAAAAAGAAAAATAGAATAAAAAAAAAGCAACAAAATCAAACAAAAAAAAAAAACAGAAAAATAAACAATAAAACAAAGAAAAATAATTAGAAAAAAAACAACAAAAAAAAGAAACCTAAAACGAAAACAAAATAATAAAAAAAAAACGTACAAAAAAGAAAAAAAAAAAAAAAGAAAGAAAAAAAAAAAGAAAACAGTAAAACACAAAAGAAAAAAAAAAAAAAGAAAACAATAAAAAAAAAATACTAAAAAAGCAAAAACAAAGAAAAACACAAAAAAAGAAAAAAAAAAGGAAAAAAAAAAAAAAAGCAAAAAAACAAAAAAAGCAAACACAACAAAAAAAGAAAAACAAATAAAAGAACAAAATGAAATAAAAGAAAAATGAAAAAGCGAAAAACACAAAAAACAAACAAAAAAACAAAAAGCAAAAAAAAAAAAAAAAAAAAAAATAAAGAAAAAAAAAACAAAAAAAAACAGAACCAAAATTCAACAAAAAAAAAAAAACAACAAAAAAACGAAAGAAAAAATAAAACAAAAAAAGCAATTAAAAAACCCTATGACAAAAAAAAAAAAAAAAATAAAAAAAAAAATAAAGATAAATAACAAAAAGTAAAAAAAACCTTAAACAAAACAAGAAAAAAAAAAAAAAAAAAACAAACAAAAAAAAAACAAAAAAAAAAAAAGAAACAAAAAAAAAAAAAATAAGAAAACAAATAAATAAAATAATAAAAAAAAAAAAACGAAAAAACAAAAATAAAGTAGAAAAGCAAAAAAACAATAAAAAGAAAAAAAGAAAAAAAAAAAAAAAAAACAAAAAAAAAAAAAAAGAAAAAAAAAAAAAAAAAAAAAAAAAAAACAAAGAACAAAAAAAAAAATAAAAAAATGAGCAAACAAAGAAAAAAACAAAAAAAGAACAAACAGAACAAAACAAAACAAAATACTAGAAAATAAAAAAAAAGCAAAACACAAAAAAACTAAAAACAAACATGCAAAAAAACTAAAAAAAAAAAAAAATAAAAAAGCAAAACACTAAAAGCAAAAAAAAAAAAATAAACCAAACCAAAAAAACCAACACAACAAGTAAAGCAACCAACAAAACCCAAAAAAAAAAAAAATTAACACTAATAGAACCAAAAAACAAAAACACATAAAAATCAAAACAATAAAGCAAACATGACAATAAAAAAAAGAAAACAAACACCTAATATAAAAAACAACACAACATTAAATAAAAAAAAAAAAACACAAAAAAGCAAAAGAAAAAAAAGAAAAATAAAAAAAAAAAAAGAAAACCAAAAAAAAAAAAAAAAAATAAAAAACATAAAACAAAAAAGAAAAAAATAATAAAGTAAAAAAAAAGAAAAAAAAAAAAAAAAAAAAACAAAAAAAATCAAAAAAAACAACATAAAAAAAATAACAAAAAACAAAAACCAAAAGTAAATAAAACATAAATACAACAAAAATTACAAAAAGAAAAAAAAAAAAAAAAAAAAAAAAAGACAAATCAAAAAAAAAAAAAAAAAAAAACAAAAAAAAAAAAAGACCAAAAAAAAAAAAAAAAATAAACACCTATAAAAAAAACTAGAAAAAAACCCAAAAAAGCAAACCAAAAAAAAAAAAAAAAGTCAAAAAAAAATAAAAACAAACAAGAAAAAAAAAAAAAAAGAAAACAAAAAACTAAAAATATAAGCCTAAAAAAGAAAAATAAAAAAAAAAAATCAAAGGAAAAGAAAAAAGAGCACCAAATGAAAAAAAAGCAAAAAAAAAAACGAAAAAAAAATAAAAAAAAAAAACAAAAAAAAAAAAAAAAAAAAAAAAATAACAAAAATAAAAAAAAAAAAAAAAAAGAAAAAACAAAAAACAAAACAAGCAAACGTAAAAACTGAAAAAAAACAAATAAATATCAAAAAAATAACAACAAATTAAAAAAAAAAGAAGAGAACAAAGAAACATGCAAAAAAAAAGAAAAAAATCAAAAAAACAAAAAATAAAAAAAGAAACCAAAAAAAGAAAAAACAAAAGAAAAAAAAAAAACAACAAGAAGTACAAAATAAAATAAATAAAAAGGCAAGAAAGAAAAGAAATAAAAAAGAAAAAAAAACACAAAAAAAAAGAAAACCTAAAAAAAAAAAACCAAAAATTTGAGTTCTAGTATGGGGTTATAAGCCTTAGACTAGGAAACATTGAGGACAATGTTTAGTTTTAGTATGGGGTAGTATTCCTTCGATATGATCTTACCTACCTTTGCTCGTTGTTCTCACGTACCCCGTTTTCCTACAAAAACTTTAAATTTTTAAGGCTTAATATCTAGTTTATTACTCATATACATAATTTTTTTTTAAATTGTAGAAATTAGAAAATAGTTGACACAAATGTAGGCTTTCCGTTGGTGAAAATGAAAAGTAAATTTTGACCCGACCGGTTCTATATCTTAGCTTTTCTCCTTAACGTATATAGATTTATTTTTGCTAATCTTTTATACAAGGAGCTATAAAACGCAAGTCTAGCTTAGCAAAGTCAAGACTTTTCAAGTTTCCATAATTGATTTTAAATATGCAAAGATCGATTTATTTGGCTAAGTATTCACGAGTTTCTTTATTAGAAATTTTAAATTGTGAAGAACAAGAGATGATAGAGTATAGTATAAGTTTTGATACTAAACATAGAATAGTTGGATTTCTTTAAGGCTCATAAAGGTTAATTGTAGCTTTTTGCTCCCATCAGCTTAATAATCGTTATATAATTGTTGAATAAATAAGGTTTCTTTGGTTTTTACGATTCTTAGTTTAGATCACTTCATAGAGATTCCTTCTTGTGAAAGAAAGGTACACATCGAGGTTTTGTCAGTGTTGTGAGGAAATAGACTCTTGGACCATGGTCGGCTCGCATACCGATGTGGCAGTTGTTAAAAGACCACAGGGCTTGAAATTTGGCTATAATAATAATTATGAAATAAACCGAAGCCGAAATAAGACTTCTGGATTATGGTCGGCTCGCATACCGATGTGATAGTTGTTTAAAGGGTGGAGGTAATAATAATAATAATAATAACTGTGGGTTGATAAAAGTTTATTACCTCTTGCCGGCTCACAACCGATGTGGTAGTCTTCTAAATAAGGCACATAGTAATAATAATCTGAGACTGGTAAAAGTTTGCTGCATCTTGTCGGCTCACAACCGATGTTGCAGCCTTCTAAAAAGTCGAGGAAATTACCGAGGTCCAAATATGTTTGATGCATCTTGCCGGCTCACAACCGATGTTGCAGCCTTCTAAAGGACCAAGGTTTAATAATGTTGCAATAATAAGAATAATAAAGCCAAATTTCAACTCCGGGGTTATCTAAATAAAGCCTCCGTCTCTGGACTCGTAGTTGAGTTGTTTCGGATGAAATAAAAAGGATAACCCCTAAATCATGCGAAATTAGAACCTTAATGTGGACCTTATTCTCACTACATCGTCTCTTTAGGAAAGGATTTCAAACTAATAATGGTCTAAACCAGGTTTACTTTATCAATAAAGACATAATTTATTTGTCACCAATAATAATAATAAAATCCTTAGAGGAAATTAGGAATAAAGGAGGAAAAGTAAATACACATTTAGCTTTTATGAGTAGTGTTAGCATCATAACTTGTAATTTACAATGATCTTGTTTTTTAAGCTTGGCTTGGAGAGGTGAAAGTCGGGGACGATAAATTTATCCATTTGGACACTTTTTGTGCTTTTTGTTCCGTGATCCTAAAAGTTATCAATGAATAATGAAAGCAATACATTATGTCACACATGAATAAGTTAGAAAAATCATAAAAATGAGAAAAGTTTTAAAAAATGGGAAAATGGGGTGTTTTAAAGCTTGTGATTTCTTAACTCTCCCCACAAAAGTCTTTGCTACTTTTCAAAGATTTAGTTTGGGGAAGCGTTGAGGTATTTGGTTTTAGAGCATATAATATTGCGTGAGGACACGACAATCACTTAGTTTGGGGAATTTTGTCCAACTTATTTACCAAAGCAGCTAGTCCATCATTGCCGCTACTGCTTCTAATACTCCAGCTTGTCGTTCCGTCGTGCCATATTTGAGAATGATCAGCTATGGTCTGAATTGCTGTTAGAGCTTCTGTCGGTCTCATCCCGAGGATAGGTCCCTGCGAATCAAGCAGTTGATGGTTCATAGTGCTCAAACCCTTATAAAAGGTATTTACCTTTTGATAATTATTCATGTCATGAGTAGGGCACTTGTATATCAGGTCATTATACCGCTCCCAAGCCTGGCATAATGATTCGTCTCCATCTTTCTTGAAGTTGTGAATATCTTCAAGCTGTATTGCGGTCATAGAAGGTGGGCAATACCTTTGGATAAAGGCCTTTTTTAGGAGATCCTAGGGTTTGATAGTTCCTGGGGCGAGTCTGTCCACCCATCTTTTTGCAGCTCCGGTAAGAGTAAAGGGAAAAACTCAAAGCATGACTGCGTCTTTAGAGACTCCGAGAATATTGAATAAGCCAACGATGCTGAGGACCCGTTCAATGTGATCGTGAGCATCCTCTTTTTTGTTCCCGAAGAAAGTGTCTTCCCTCAATTCGCGCATGAATTGACTCTTGATTTTGAAATTGACATTACCTCCGATTTCGGGTTTAACCACGCCCGGTGCTTGATTTTCTCGTGACAATGCTAAGTATTGTTCCATGGTGAGAGTATTGACGTCTACTCCTGCCATAGTTCCTGCAAATATAGAGTTTAGAAAAAGAAGAGAAATAATCAAATAATCAAATTAATTCTAATTTCTTAGCTCCCCGGCAGCGGTGCCAAAAACTTGATGCGTATTTATTTTAAAATATATTTCTATCAAGTTTTAAATTTATAAAACTCGATCTACCTGACAACGCACTAACGGGCAGAGAACCCGATCGTGGGTAGCATAGAATGGTAAATCTGATGTCGTCCCAAGAGCTAAGTTGTAATTAGTTTTAATTTGAAATGTCACGTTTATAAAATGGTTTTTGATTTGAATTGAAAGGAATTAAAAATAACAATAAAATTAAATACAGAAAATAAAAGAGTTAGAGATATCAAGAGAGAAAACATGCTAACATAGTTACTTCATTACTATTGTTATGAAAACATTTTCCTATGTAATGTTAAACTATGGTTTCATTAGTGGTTTCTAAGGTCGATAGACTTGAATATGCATATATAGTCTATCACATACTCCATGCGATTCCGAATCAGTCCTAAATCATCTGGGAGGTAGGTTATCCAGGTTGCAGTATTTAATCCCAACTATTCCTAAAACATATCTAATAACCTATAAAGATTATTAACCCTCTCTAAAAGAGTTCCTGTGCTTTTTAAGTATATTAAGTGATAAGTGCGGTGACCGGTTAGTTCTTACACTAGGTAAGGAGTTAGTGATCCTCCTTAGTACCCATTGGATCCCATATTGAGTAGATAATCTAATAATGGGGCAAGCTAGGTCCAAACCACCCGTACTATCAAAACCTAGGGTTACACGATAGTCAAGGAATATCATATGAAACCATAATCTAACAGGAAACAATCGTAACAAAAGTAACTACATAACCAGGTCAGCACTTTAAGTGCTTAGCCACTCATTGTAACAGAAACACAGCAAGAAATAGAATAAATCATAGATTAAAAACTCATAATTCTTACAGTATTCGTATTTGAATGATTAAATACAAAAAGTAAGTAAAGTGTGATCTCCTTTGGACTCCAGGTGGAATTCTTTGAAGGTTGGAAGCCTTTGTCGCCTCTCCAATTGGCTGTGGAGGAAGTGATGTCAGAATAGCTTGAATGAGGCCTCTATTTATAAGTATCGAACCTGTTACGACGCAACCAATAAAGGTGTTACGCCGTAACCATCATACACGGCATTCTATATATAAGCAGTTGTTACGGCGTAACCAGATATGTTGTTATGCTGTAACCTTCAAATAATGTTCATAAGTACGTGATCTTCATTCCATATTTGTGGATCTTTATGGTTACGGCATAAGTGGATATGGTGTTACACCGTAACTCTAACTTTAACAAGATTTCCTTCCAAATATATGGTTACTGCGTAACTAGATATGGTGTTACGTCGTAATCTTGTCCTTGATCTTCATACTTGCTTAATATACATTACGGTGTAACCATTTTTTGTGTTACGCCGTAACATTCTTCAGAATTTACACTTTTAAGTCCTTTTTCCCTTTTTTCTTGTCACTTTCATGCATTTCACCTGAAAACTACAAAATGATAGAAAATATCTCGTTTTCGAGTATTAGTGAAGCATTTGTAGGTAATATAGGGGGTATTTCGCCACCAAAAAGTATTAAATATTTGATGTTATCAAGGCCAATTGAACAGCGGCAGACCAGACCTTGTAATTCTCAGTACCGTCAAGTTTGAAGGTAATCAGCTGAGAACCAATGTCTTAAGGGTGTAAATAAAAAGGGTCATATATATATATCAAGTTTTAAATCTCCCCAATCACCCCCACTACCCCAGGCTCATCAACTTCTTTCTTTTTATCAATGCTTGGGGTTTTTTAGTATCAACCATTTTAATAGATTAAACAAAAAATAAGAAAAAACAGAAACAGACAAAAACAATCAAAAATTAACATAGCAAACCACCTTACTACTCCTTCAATCACAAATAACCACCAATTGTCAAATCCAACAATCAACAAACCCTTTGAACCTATCCCTTCGCCAAATCTAAAAACCTAAGAAAAGAACCAAAAGAAAGGGATCGAGGGGTGTTACGATGCATACAAGATTCCAAATAACAACAACTAGAACCAAGATCAAGAAGTTCTTTAACTTCGATAGCACAAATAAAAATAACCTGGCTTAGGGGTTGATGCAAAAGACCCTAGTTCTTGACTAAACCATGATTAACTACAACAAATCACTAAAACTCGGTTCTAATTGAGCTATAACACATGGATCAAGAAAAACCCTCAAATCTAGAGAAACCTTAATTTCTTAAAAAACCAATTAACCAATAGATCTAACAGATTTATTAATAAAACCCCTAAAGAACACTGATTAACCACAAGATTAAAACAAAGAGATCAAAACCCCCATAATTCATGAAATCCTAATTTTCAAAAAAGTTTTAAAACTTTGGTATAGAGAAACCTGGCTCTGATACCATGTAAAAATGTTTAAACCAAAACCCTAAAACAAGAACAAGATTTTTAAGTGAACCCGGCCAACCTCCCTTTGGCTCACTGTTTTTATTATAATCATGTTAACAGACTTAGCCAAAGTTTTCTTTACAATACATAAAACAAGAAAGATTACAAACGTAACAAAGTAGGGTTTCTCTCATTATCAAACGATTTAGAGAGAGATAAAACACATAGTAAACTTGAATGAAAAAAGGAAGAATGACTTGATTAAGGCATTATATATCCACTGAGTAAAAACTTCCAGTTTAGCCCAATTGATACTTCACTTCTTGACAGCTTTGACCCTTCAACAATTTGAGCAAGAACACTTCGAGCTTTAACTATCCAATAATATCATTGAAACACATATGTTTGAGAATAAGGCTTATTATTTTAACACAAACTCAAACATATATGTATACATATGATGAAATAACTTTTTAGAAATTAAAGTCGACTAACAACTTATTACACGGGGTTAAAGTGGGTGTTGACAACGTACATGTCTCTCATCTTCAGTTTACGAATGATGCACTAATTATGGGTGAGTGGTCCCTGCTGAATGCAAAGAACCTTTCTAGAATCCTAACATGTTTCCATCTTGCTTCGGGTCTTAAAGTTAACTTTCATAAAAGCAAGCTCTTTGGCGTTGGTGTCACCAATTCATAAGTTAACTCACTTGCATCTACGATTGATTGTCTCCCGTCTCACTTTCCTTGAACATACTTGGGACCCGATAGGTGGAAATATGGCTAGATGTGCTAATTGGAATATTCTTGTTGATAAATTTCAAAAGAGGCTTTCAAAGTGGAAATCAAAGTCCCTTTCTTTTGGTGGTAGACTAACTCTAGTTAAGTCCGTTCTTGGGAGCTTAGATGTTTACTACTTTTCCACCTTTAAATCTCCCATCAGCATAATCAACAAGCTTGAATGCATAAGAAGAAAATTCTTTTGGGGCGGTTCTGTAGGATATTGGAAATCATAACACAATGGAAGATAGATGGGTTAGCCGAATTTTAGAGAGAGAGAATAGGAGAGAAAGCTTTCTAGTGAGAAAGAGTATAACTTGAATAATGAAATGACTAACCACCCCTTCCATGGCATGGAAGAGGCTTATATAGTATGTTACAAACCGGCTAAAGGGCCTTTGTAGTGGGCTTACATGTTGGGTTTAACACCCGTCCCATTACTGATTGTTATATATTAAACAATTAACTACGAGCTACAATAAACGGTAAAATACACGGGGTGACCGAGTCTTTTTCTAATATCTAACAATCTCCCCCTAAGGGAGGTTACCCCAGAAAATACTAACTTAAGCTCAGCAATCTTCTGATTGATCTTGTGTTCAGCTCGTAGTCTTTGATTCTTCATGTGATATATTGTACTTTGAAGTAGTGATCTTTGTCTTGTGGCTTATAATTGTCCATGATATGTGATCTTGAGCTTCTTTGAGATCATCTGCCAAATCTAATCTATGATCATCAACTTGTGGTCTTTCGCCGTCTTGTGATCTTGTGTCTTGCGGACCGACTTGATCATACCTTTCTTGATCTTGAGAACTTGAATAATTTGTTCTTGAAGTTCTTTAACTTTAATACTTGGCCACTTCCAGATGGACGTATAATATTAGAGTTGCGAAAGCTTAGAAACATATGCTTGAGCTTTCATGATTTCTTTGAGTGTGTCGGTCAAGTATGAGCATGCGGTAATGAACTTGTCTCTGCCGGAATAGGATGACATCATCTCCATCTTTATATGAACCTATAATAAAATAGTTAACAATAAAGAGAAAAATTAGTTTGAAAATCAGTCGACGTGTTACTTAGTGAAAGTGTTTTTGTAACACATTGAGAGTTAAGCTTTTATCAAAGTTCATTAACCGTTAATTCATATACTGGAACAAGTTTGATTCTTGTGGAATCGCACCATCGTTTCTTTCCAGTTGAAACAAGTTCGATCCATTTAGGATCTCACAAGTCACCTACCAAGAGCTTGTTTAATGTTGGCTCTAGCAGGATTTCCATCTTCACTGTGATACTTAGGTATCGCTCGGATGTTCTGACAATACCACAAGGATAATATGTAGGACTCTTATGATAAACCTTGTTTTCACATTGTGTGAAGAACAAGTAATATGGAATAGTGTTCTAATGAGATTAATTGATGATCTCTTAGCTCTAGACTCAATAGTGCATTTTGGTTTTAGAGATCGGAGGCGGGAGCGGACTGCCACCTTTTCAATATCAACTAACTTAGAGTGAGATAGTCAATAGATAACGTGTTTAGACTCTGTAAGAAATGAAACAGAAATCTTTTGAGAGATTCTGAGTGGATAGGGAGGGTTGTGCATTGCATCACTGGGTCCATAATGTCAGTCTTCAATGTCATCAATCATCATTATGATTATGACAGCAAATGTATTGACCCGGTTTCTGCCTAAGTGTGTGGAGGGCTTCTTTCTTTACACCCTTTATCCTTATATTTCTTTTTCATTCTTCAACCCCTTCAGTGCTTATCGAGACTTCATGGCTAGAACCTTGTTATAACACCTCGTGTTTTAGGGTCATTGACGATGTCATATATTTCACTATTTATTTTTAGTCTTGTACGCGTTTGCTTTTAATTCTAATCAGTAAGTTAAATCTTGTAAGCTAAAAATGATCATTCAACGTAAACGGGCATCAAACAATTAAATGTTTACGTCAAGCAAGTATCAGATAATTATTTAGAGGAAAATTATTATCTTTGCACATATTATTTTTATTGATTATGTAAAGTGTTTACGTTTCGCGATAAAATACTTTTAGGCATTCCCGAAACCACCAAAACTTTTTTACGCTTCAACAAATACCCATTATTATACCCAATACCCAAAGTTTTATAAAACCCCACCCACATTATTACTATGGCTGAATTTTTCATAAGAAAACCAACAAGGAAAAACAATTTATAAGTATTTACCTTTATACATTTAAACTACAACTTCAAGTCTTCAATATAATGCAAGATACTTTGTTAAAGACCAAAAATCACCAACTAGCTCATCCCTCACCAAATTTTCGGCTAGAATGTGATCCTAAGGGAACATGGAGCACACAAATGACCAACTAGTATATGTACAAACCTTTCTCATTTATACCTTGAAGTACTATGTCTAAGTCTTGACCAAAGACTTCCTTAAAACCCTCAATGTGTCTTAAGACTTTTACACATGATCTTTGACTAGTCGAAGATATATATAAAGGAAGCACTAGTAAGAACACACACACATTTCATTTCTTAGGTGAAAAACTTTACTCATTCTCTCTTGTTGCTCTCTTAAACCCACGGCTCAACCACAACAACATAAACAATCCAAAAAAAATTATTTACCACATTTCCAAGTATTCCTACAACATATATTAAATATCCTAAGGTGTTTAGAAGGTTTGATTTGGTGTTTACAAGTGTTAAAGCAAGAAGGTTTAAGATTAGGGTTTACTTGGATTTAGGGTTTTCAAGGTGTTGAAAGCTAGGGTTTGTTTGCTAAACAAGGGTTTAGATCATATTGTTCATCATCCTAATTCATATTAAGGTTACCTAAAAACCTTAATCTCTTTACATTTGTGATTTTATGCATATATGTATATAATGGCTATGTAGTTAATCACCATTTAGGAAACCTATTTAACGATAAAATAGATTTTTACACTTGGTTATGATTTGGTGCGCTTTTACATATGTTAATGATGTTATATCATGAAAGAAGGATTAAAAGTATCGTACAAGTGTGGTTTATGTATAAAGAGTGTAAATAATACAAGTTACCTTAAAAAGTAAACTATGAAATTTAATGACAAATAATATGTAGACTATGATCTTGTGATTCTTGGACAATCTTTGGACAAATCATGGACTAAGGACCCTAAGTATGTAGGACATGTGATATTAAGTGTTGTAATGGACTTGTAACAAGTGTACTAAACTAGAAAGTTACAAAATCAAGTTTAAACATGTTTTTAACAAAAAACCTCAAAGGGTCTGATCAAATTCGAATTTTAACATATTTATTTTAATAATAATAAATAATACACTACATTACAAGATACGTCTGCAAATAAATAACTACGAAAAACTGAATTATAACTGTAAGGAGAAACTGCATATAGCAAGATTACGCGAAGATAAACTCGTTTAATAGAAAAAATAAAATATAAATAAAAAAACCTTTTAACGTTATCACGTCCGATAAAACAAATGGTTTATCTTAACTCATATAAGTACATTCAAATTATAGGTATCCTAAACAATAAGGAATTATAAATATTTGATCCAAAAACGAAGGAATTATGAATTTCGCAGTGTTTACGATGAATAAGTATTAAAAAAAAATATAAACTATGAACAGTAAAAATCACTATTCATCTCACATACATATTTTTAAAAAATATCATATTATTGATAGAACATTTAATTACGAAACGTCTCGAAAGAATCACTAAATCTGAAGCTAAAACGAATAAAATACATAATTACGGGTTTACGATTGACTAATTTTATAAAAAATAATTTTATAAAAGTCCATGGACAGTAAAAAGTACTGTTCATCAGAGGGTTAGAAATATAAAAATGTCATATTTTGATACATCGTCTTAATACGAAAGCGTGGACGTAAAAAACATACAAAACGGGCTTAAAACGAGAAAGTTACGTCGCTTTTACTAACGTGGTATTTAAAAATGTTTTTACTTTATAAATATGATTTCACAAATGCAATTAGATGGTGATGTAGCTATATAGAATTGTATATGGCATTAGTTAATCAAAGTGCTTAGTACTTATACGAATTATATTTAATTATGTTGCATTCGGTCATTAGTGTGACGCATTTTCTGTTATACTTTGATTATTCATTCACACAAGGTGAGTTTATAGCCCCATGTTTTACTGTTTTACAATATACTTTATAACTTTTGGGGTGAGAACATGCTTGTTACTAATCTCATTTACATGATTGGTTGAAATTCAGTTACAATGGCAACGTATTCGTTTTACAAACTGGTCTGCATACTCAGTTACTTATTTTGGGACGAAATACATTGCTTGTTTCACTTATTTTTAAAACAAGGACATTACTTTACTTTTACCCAAATGTTTACGGATTAGCTTAAGCGGATTGAATTGTAAATTACCTAAAGGGTGAGTGTGAACGTTATAAAATAGATCTATTCGGGTGTGACAGCCCCGTTCGGGTGATTAGCTATCACTGGTGTCGAAACTACCGAGCCAAAGAACGTTATAGCATGTCGGAGCATGCAAGAATATGAACATGAACAATTACGGTGCCTTGAATAAAGTGGCATATATATGAGTCTACGTAACAGCTTCATGAACTTAGAGTAATCGTAATCATTGTTTTATACACACATGAATATTTACGTTGCCTTGAATAAAGCGGTAATGCATACTTTGAACAATGGTGGTCCAACCATACAGAACTTTTGTGACTATTTAGGGATTGAAATGGTCATGCATACTTTACAACTCTTTGATTTCTAACGTTCATACATACATTTTTGAGGAACATACAAGGATTTGAAACGGTCATACATACTTTACAAAACTTTGGTTCAACATTTATACTTACAAAAACCTATGAACTCACCAACTTTATGTTGACACTTTTTAAGCATGTTTTTCTTAGGTGAATTAGATGCTTGGCTTACTTGATGTGCATTGGAGTCTAAACAATACAAGATTACTTTTCAAACAACACAGTTAGAGGTCGTTCTCTCATGACTTGAGCAATGGTATTATGAAGTAACGCTCCCGGAAACATATTCCGCTGCGACCCATTTTTGGGGGTGTTACAGATTGGTAATCAGAGCCAAGGTTATAGAGAACTAGGTTGCATTTTACCTAGACTATAACCGTTTTACAAACATTGCATCATACAAAAGGGTTTTAACGGGACATACACACACTGTTTGTTGCATTAGTTGGTCATACTAGATGCTTACATGATTCATATACGTATTCATATTATAGTACGTATATTACTATGAGGGTCTTGTATATATATACAAAGATGTGTTTACATTCTTTCATACATACTCTACAATTATTGATATAAGGGTTATTTATATAAATACTAGAACATTTCTTAAGGAAAGGTAGTACTATAAGCTCGTAGGTCCTAAACGCTACCTAAACATTAAGCTATCAAATATGATATCTTACCATCATCCATTCATACCATGATGCATTCCATTTCGCCATGACACGTTTCCATCCCTGCCATGAGTGCATTATTCTTTCACCAGGCACCATCTTACATCCATACTGCACGCATCTTGCATGGTTTCATATAAAGACGACTTATATAAACTTTTGCTTGTGCAGGTTATGGATGCACCCACTATTCCTGTCTCTGCTGAGGAGAACCTTGGGGACCCGATCGATATCAGGGTGGATATCATTCACCCAGAGCCCGTCGCTGCAGTTGCTTTTCCTGCGGCGGCCGTTGTGAGGACACAAGCCCAACACGGGGAGGCTATACGAGGCATTCTTGAGCATTTGCAAGGGGTGCCCATCGAGGAGGAGATGAGTACTTTGAGGTTCAGGATGGGCATGGTCGAAGCGGAGAATGCTTCTCTGCGTGGTAAGATTAAGACCATGGAGGCTATCGAGACGATTACTCGTAGCCAGGAGAAAAGTTCGTAATAAGATGGAGCGGCAGTTGGCTTCAGTTCAGGAGTCACAGCGACAGGACCGAGAGAACCTCAGGAAGCTCCAGGAGTTAGTCACCAGTCAGCTCGGACGTCGCCCATAGATACCTTGTTTTAGGAATTATGTATTAGCTTGTATTGGAAGTTGTAGTATCAAGAAAACCATGTAGTACTTTCAAGGGAAAACAATGAAACCCACTATCTATCAAATCATCGTATTATGAAAATTTCGTCAATATTAACTTAGATTACTTATTTACTCTTGCAAACTACTCTCACAAATATCATGAAATCATAACGTTATTTTGACAAAAATGAGCAATGCATCGTTAGTCAATTATACATGTCCTTATCAACTATGTATAATTCAGGAAAGACCATGCCATGCTGAGAGTAGTCACCTTAAAACTTCTTTTCAAGAAACAATTTTCTATCAAGTTTTATGCGAGTATTCATAAAAAGTATCTATCACGAAGAACCAAACTAACAATCATAATAACTAAGTAAACTCTTATACCACCTTATTATATAAGGTCGACATCATTGTATACAAAATCCTATGGCCAAAAGTCAAGACGCATCCCTAGTCACCCTAGGACAATCCACTAACAAGTTTACTCGTCATTTAAGAAATATACCAATACACCATTTACAACGTCTACGAAATACCATAGAGCTTAGTAATTACGACACCACCATAGACATAAATTCGTTATCATCCGAGAAAAGCAAATGCTGTTAATGATGCTTTGAGCAGGAAAAAGCGGATTAAACCATTAAGAGTTCGAGCCTTAGTTATGACTATTGGCTTGGATCTTCCTAAAAAAATCTTGAATGCTCAGACCGGAGCATAGAAACCAGAGAATCTCAAACACGAAGATGTAGGAGGTATGATCAGGAAGGATATACCGAAGGAGAAGTTAGAGATAGAGTGATGCTTAAGGTTTCGCCTTGGAAAGGAGTAGTACGTTTTGGCAAACAGGGGAAGTTAAACCCCAGATATGTTGGACCTTTCTAGGTGTTGGCTAAGGTTGGATCCATTGCTTATAAGCTTGAGCTGCCTTAAGAGTTGAGCAGGGTTCATAATACATTCCATGTATCCAACTTGAAGAAGTGTTATGCCGACGAACCATTAGCCGTTCCGTTAGATGGACACCACATTGATGACAAGCTTCATTTTGTAAAAGAACCCGTAGAAATCATGGGTCGAGAAGTCAAACTGTTGAAGCAAAGCCGTATCCCAATTGTCAAGGTTTGATGGGACTCTATGAGGGGTCCTGAGTTCACCTGGGAACGTAAAGACCAATTTCGAAAGGAGTATCCGCACCTCTTCAAAAAAACCGCACCGTCATCAAGTATCGTGTCTTAAGCCTTGAGGACAAGGCTCATTTAACGGGGGAAGACTATAACACCCTGTGTGTTTAAGGTCATTGACGACGTCATATAATTCACTATTTATTTTTAGTCTTGTACGCGTTTGCTTTTAATTCTAATCAGTAAGTTAAATCTTGTAAGCTAAAAATGATCATTCAACGTAAAAGGGCATCAAACAATTAAATTGTTTACGTCAAGCAAGTATTAGATAATTATTTAGAGGAAAATTATTATCTTTGCACATTTTATTTTCATTGGTTACGTAAAGTGTTTACGTTTAGCGATAAAATATATTTAGGCATTCCCGGAACCACCAAAACTTTTCTACGCTTCAACAAATACCCATTATTATAGCCAGTAACCAAATTTTATAAAACTCCACCCAAATTATTACTATGGCCGAATTTTTCATAAGAAAACCAATAAGGAAAAACAATTTACAAGTATTTACCTTTATACATTTAAACTACAACTTCAAGTCTTCAATATAATGCAAGATACTTTGTTAAAGACCAAAAATCACCAACTAGCTCATCCCTCACTAAATTTTCGGCTAGAATATGATCCCAAGAGAACATGGAGCACACAAATGACCAACTAGTATATGTACAAACCTTTCTCATTTATACCTTGAAGTACTATGTCTAAGTCTTGACCAAAGACTTCCTTAAAACCCTCAATGTGTCTTAAGACTTATACACATGATCTTTGACTAGTCCAAGATATATATAAAGGAAGCACTAGTAAGAACACACACACATTTCATTTCTTAGGTGAAAAACTTCACTCATTCTCTCTTGTTGCTCTCTCAAAGCTCTCTCAAACCCACGGCTAAACCACAACAACATAAACAATCCATACAAAATTTATTTACCACATTTCCAAGTATTCCTACAACATATCTAAGATATCCTAAGGTGTTTAGAAGGTTTGGTTTGGTGTTTACAAGTGTTAAAGCAAGAAGGTTCAAGAATTGGGTTTACTTGAAATTAGGGTTTCTTTGGTATTAAAAGCTTGGGTTAAATAGTTAAACAAGGGTTTATATCATATTTTTCATCATCCTACATCATATTAAGGTTACCTAAAAACCTTAATCTCTTTACATTTATGATTTTATGTGTATATAATGGCTATGTAGTTAATCACCATCTAGGAAACCTATTTAACTTGTAAAATGGATTTTTACACTTATTTATGATTTGGTGTGCTTTTACATATGTTATATGAATGTTAATATCATGTAATAATGGATGTATAAGTATTGTACAAGTGTGGTTTATGTATAAAGAGTGTATATAAACAAGTTACCTAAAAAGTATACTTATGAAAGTTAATGAACAAATAAGTATGTAGACTTATAGATCTTGTGATTCTTGGACAATCTTTGGACAAATCATGGACTAAGGACCCTAAGTATGTAGGACATGTGATATTAAGTGTTGTAATGGACTTGTAACAAGTGTACTAAACTAGAAAGTTACAAAATCAAGTTTAAACATGTTTTTAACAAAAACCTCAAAGGGTCTGATCAAATTAGAATTTTAACATATTTATTTTATAATTTTATAAAATACTACATGTTACAAGGATCGTAGGCATATAAAGAACTCGAAAAACGGATTTATAACGAAGGAGATACGGCATTTGCAAGTTACGCGATAATAAACGCGTTTATAAAAGAAATTTTATAAAAACTTTTTAAGTTTCACTTCTGATATATACAAATGGTTATTTTTCTCAGATAGTACATATTTTTAGGATTCCAAAACATTAAGAATCATAATTTTTTGATCAATAACGAAGGAATTATGAATTTCGCAAGTTTACGATAAATAAAGTTTATAAAAATAATTTTATAAACTATGAACAGTAAAAATCACTATTCATCTTTGATACATATTTTTGAAAAATATCATACTTTGATTGAACTTTTAATTACGAAGAAGTGCTCGAAAGAATCACTAAAATCGAAGCTAAAAAGAATAAAATACGACATTTACGGGTTTACGACGACTAATTTTATAAAAATAATTTTATAAAAGTCCATGAACAGTAAAAAGTACTGTTTATCAGAGGGTTAGAAATATAAAAATATCATATTTTGATACATCGTCTTAATACGAAAGTGTGGACGTAAAGAACGTACAAAACGGGCTTAAAACGAGAAAGTTACGTTGTTTTTACTAACGTGGTATTTAAAAACGTTTTTACTTTATAAATATGATTTCACAAATGCAATTAGATGGTGATGTATCTATATAGAATTATATATGGCATTAGTTAATGAAAGTGCTTAGTACTTATACGACCTATATTTAATTAGGTTGCATTCGGTCATTATCGTGACGCATTTTCTGTTATACTTGGATTATTCATTCACACAAGGTGAGTTTATAAACCCATGTTTTACTGTTTTACAATATACTTTACAACTTTTGGGGTGAGAACATACTTGTTACTAATCTCATTTACATGATTTGTTTGAATTCATTACATGTGCATTTGCATTCGTTTTACAAACTGGTATGCATACTCAGTTACTTATATTGGGACGAAATACATTGCTTGTTTCACTTATTTTTGAAAACAAGGACATTACTTTACTTTTACCTAAATGATTACGAATTAGCTTAATTGGATTGAACTGTGAATTACCTGGAGGGTGAGCGCGAATGTTATAAAATAGATCTATTCGGGTGTGACAGCGGTGATTAGCTATCACTGGTGTCGAAACTACCGAGCCAACGAACGTTATAGCATGTCGGAGCATGGTAAGAATATGAACATGAACAATTATGGTGCCTTGAATAAAGTGGCATATATATGAGTCTACGTAATAGCTTCATGAACTTAGAGTAATCGTAATCATTATTTTATAAACACATGAATATTTATGTTGCCTTGAATAAAGCGGTAATGAATACTTTAAACAATGGTGGTCCAACCATACATAACTTTTGTGACTATTTGGGGATTGAAATGGTCATGCATATTCTACAACTCTTTGAATTACAACACTCATACATACGATTTGGTGACTATTTGGAGATTTAAATGGTCATGCATACTTTACAACTCTTTGATTTCCAACGTTCATACATACATTTTTGAGGAACATACAAGGATTTGAAATGGTCATACATACTTTACAAACCTTTGGTTCAACATTTATACTTACAAAAACCTATGAACTCACCAACTTTATGTTGACACTTTTTAAGCATGTTTTTCTCAGGTGAATTAGATGCTTGGCTTACTTGATGTGCATTGGATTCTAAACCATACAAGATTACTTTTCAAACGACACAGTTAGAGGTCGTTCTCTCATGACTTGAGAAATGGTATTATGAAGTAACGCTCTCGGAAACATATTCCGCTGAGACCCATTTTTGAGGGTGTTACACTTGTTGGGTTTGTTCCAGTTCTAGCTCCATCTCAGTCGGCACTATTCCCTTATTCTCACTTTTACTCCTTTTTTATGTCATACCTAAGGACTTCTACACTAACTATTGAATTTTCCCTGGGTAGATCCCTCTGGTTCTGACTGGATCATGGGAACTAATACCTAACCTTACCAACCTTATAACTCCGATAAAATTTAAATACATGGTCGGTCTTTTTGGTACAGATCACCTTGCCATAAAACCAATTGAAAAACTCAATCATGTACTTGTGATATAAATATCAAAGCTTTTAGTACCTCAATTGTTTTTGAATTTTTAGAAACGCTCCCTCTCAACATGTGCATCGATTAAACAAAAGTGGGTAGCACAAGGAGGATGGAGTATACACATGAGTCTACAAAATCGCATTTTTTATTAGTTTTCATATTTAAGTCACATTTTCTCCCCTTATCAAAAATTTCAAACCCTTTGATGTTTTGGATATCAATTAATTCAAATATGTTAGAAAAACTGGGAGACAAATGTGCTGATTATTCACAAGCCGAATGGGGAGCATATTAATGCTCCCCCTGAATCTATAAGGGTGCGTGTGAGTGACGAGTATAGCAATTTTGAAAGATTTTGAGTTTAACGAAAAACTCGTGAAAAACTTTATACTTGTCACTGAACACCTAAAGATACACTACATACTTACAATAATGTACAAGATATATTATACACAAATAAGATGATATTGACCTGAGTTTCTGAATGATGAAATCATTCAGTTCTCTGAATAAGTCTGTAGTCAACATCTCTTAACCTTCCCCCAACAAAGCTTTCGAGACTCCTAAAATTATCCTAATCTTGAGTCTTCTCTCGATCACCTCTATGAATTCCTTACTCCTCCTTCTATCGTTCTCAGACCAAATGCTTTTTTCCATGCCCGGATTGTACCATGCCCGGATTATACTCGTACAGCTTGAAGTCTTTAACCATGTGATCCAGCTTATCCATAATCCAATTCAATGTACCATTACTGAACTTGCGCGCCTCAGTTTCTCGCATCATCTTCTTCTAATCATTTCTGTCTCTGTAGATTACTGCCCTTGGCTTGCTGACTATGGTGTAGTCTTCTTTGAATAGAAAGTCAGATGCATCCCAACCTGGTTGAGTGAGATTGAGTTTAGTCTGATAACTTTCAATCTCGAGCTACAAATCTTTTACGCGTTTTTTGATGACGATGTTCCTTATCCATATATTAACTGCATTGAAGAGATGAACTTTGTCATCCCCAGATAAGTGATTGAGTTGACCTTGAAGATGAAGCAGGTACAGATCTTCAAAATCATTCAGATGCAGATTTTTAAAGTCAGCCTCTGAGATCTTGTATTCCTTGTAGTCAGCTTTACGAAGAACAATCTCTTTTAAGAAGGGATACCCATATCTTTCATAAGTCTTGAGACTGACTGCACTGAGAATCCGCATGTGTGATCTGACGGTATTGCGATTAGAGGGGGCACTATGTCTTGTGATGTAGAATTCTTTACGCTTGAACCACCAGTGAGAGATACCATAAGCAGCACTAATATCATACTCACGTTCACTCTCAATCCAGAGTGACGGTACTAGTTCTTCAAGTCCAAAATCTAGATATTGAACCGCTTTCAGCTTGGATATGGATAAGGCCGATCTTCTGCCTTTGTCACCTGACACTAGATACTCCAAATCCTTATTAAAGAAGAATTGTGACTGAATAGTTACCTGACCAGGTGGTCCTCCCAGGGGTAACGGTTTGCTCACATCAGGCACCAACCGATGGCCTTTAGGATTAACCAAATCAACTTAATCCATAAGCATTCGGTGACACTCTTCCATCTGGAATTTCAGGGAGATGTTGTTCTCGTGAAAGGCTTTGGCTACCTTGTATGCTGGTCCTTCCAAGTCAGACTTACTAAGCTTCTTCTTCCCAATCCTTTTGCAAAACCATGTGATGAATGATCCCATATCACTAGTCTTTCGAAGTAACTTGTTTTCCTCTGGATCTCTGTAGGAATTGGCGTTGCCTAGTTGTTCTCTAGTTCAGGCAAGTCATTCGGAGGAACAGACCAGTCTGGTTCAGGAGTTTCTGGTATATCTTCCTCTGGAATAGGCTTCAACCATTCTAGCCTCGGCTTAATCTTACGAAGATGGGCAGAATCAGTGTCCTCTGAATCAGATAAATATGTAGTATCAGGCATAGGTACGTCTTCGACTTGTTGTTCAGAAAAAGGACTGGACTGTTGCTTGGAGGAGCTTGAAGAAGCTTCTCTAGTGTTGGAGGTCTTCCAAACTGATGTCTGAGGAGCAGGAGGCTGTAATGAACCTGAAGCATCAGAAGCATGTCTTCTCTTCTTACTTGTATCTGAATCTGGTGGAGGAGGAGGAGGGTCTTGATCGTCACGGCGTCTCTTGCATGACTTGGCCTTTTCAGCAAGGAACTCATCCCTTTGTGCATTCCATAGATGCCTCTAGAGCTTCATAGAGAGCAACATGTTCTGGATGTGATTTGTATGAACCACTTTCAAACATCCGTTGGTGAAGTATTTCTTTCATATTAGCTTTAGGCAGATCTCTAAAGCAGTCTCGAAGTGGAGCTTGAAAAGCCACGTGTACAGCCTCTTTTACAGTTTCACAGACAGTTTCATCGATCTTATGAGGTAGATCTTTAAGCTCCAATGTGAAAACCATGGATCCAAGATTCTAAGCCGTGTTATCAAGATTCATGCTCTTCTGCTCCAAACCAAAGAATTTATGTTCAAGTGATGCGACACGTACAACTAACTTTGATTCTGTTATGCTTTGTTATTGTGGAGGAGGTGGAAGGGTTGTTGTTGTAGTCGTTGTTGTTGTTGTAAAGTTTGGTGCTTGAGTGGTAAAGGATACAGTTTTAGGAGGTGAAAGATCAATAACCGGTGTGGATAGTGGTGGAACTGAGGAAGACGCTTGATAAATAGGAACAGTGACCATGGAGACCACTTCTGCTTCTACATTGAGTTTTTTTGGTTCATCTTCAGTTGATTTGTCATTTATGAACTGATCCCCAATAGTATATGCATCCTCCAGATTCTTCATCGAAGAGAGAGTCCCGGTTGAACTTAGTGGATCCTCTAAGATGACATGTTCATCAGCCAGAAATTTCAAGCTTTCATGAACACTAGGGTATACATTAGCCATAAATTCGTCGTGCGTGGGCTCAGGGTCTGGTCCAGCAAGAGCCACACGGCTTACTCCAGGGTCTGGTCCAGCTTGGTCTTCGTCCATGAATATCTGCTCTGGTGGAGGTCCCGACTCTGGAGTTTTACCAAGGTCTGATCCAGCCTGGCCTTGATCAAATTCAGTCGTCTTTTCCTCTAGATTCACTTGGTTATCCACATCTTCTCCATGTTCTTCACTAATCTGCAGTATCTCTGTATCACCTCCACTGTTAGTCTTGTCTGATTCAACGCCTGTTTCAGCATCTACAAGAGACGGAGAATCACAAACTATATTTGTGGATGTGTCATCCTGTGGTTGTGTAGAGGATCATGTGGTTGTGTAGAGTAGCTGGAGTCCGCCTCTGGAATATGAATTGGCCCGTGGTGATTCTCCTCTTTAGTGTGTGCAAGGCTAACAGTGATTGGGCAGCTTGTTTTTCAGTAACAATAGCTTTACCCTTGCCCTCAACCACAAGGAGTGGTCGGGTGGCCTCAGCAACAGGTTCTCAAATCGCCACACCTAGAACATGTGCATGACCCTCTGCCTGAAACAATTCCAGACTCATCTGAATGGCTTGTTCGACATCATAATCCTCACCTTCACCTTGATGTTCGGATTCAGGTTGAGCTGGTTCTTCATCAAGTTCATCAACCAGCTGGAAAGAATTCTTTACGTTACGAACTTTTGTAACTTTACCATTGCCGGCCTTTTGTAGGGGTGCAGCCTTGGTTGACTTCTCTTTAGCAGGCTTTGGCTTGGGTGGCTTAAGAGTAAAAGGCTTAGATGATTTTTCCTTGGTTATCTTAGATTTCGGTGCAGGTGCTGGTTTGCTTGACTTCTCTTTAGCAGGATTTGGCTTGAGTTGCTTGGCACTTGCAGTTTTCTTCTTTCCTTCCTTTTTGGCTGCAACTTTATGATCATGCTTTGTAGCCATTTCCATGTACGCATTATAGTAAGGTACGTTCTTGATATTGTTCGAGATCAGCTCGTTGGGAATTGGCATTCCAAAGACTTCATCTTCTTCGCCTTTGGGAACGAATTTTAGATTACCAAGTCTGAGATCTTCTTCAGCAAGATGAAATGGAGATGTTGATCTTTGGTGAATGTTATGAGTTCTTCCCAAATGACAGATAATTAGCTTCATGAACCGACAATAAGGAATAACACGAGGTTTGTCTTTCCCGCCCTTCTTAGTAGGACTGCCCAGATTGGCCTTATTAGTAAGAAAAGTTTGAATAGCTTGCACAAATTCTTCCCACATAAGTTCAGAATAATCAATATTCATACTTGTGATTATACCCCCAAAGCATCTGAAGAACTGGGTATCTGGGCCTATCATGTCCAGAAGTCTTGCCTGTGAGACATTGGTTGATCATAGACAATATTGCTCTCCAGGGCTGATACAGGTTATTCACCGCCATTCTTGACACAAAGTGAATTACCTTTGTATACCCCAGCTCATTCACAAAGTCCATAATTGCATCACCTGACAGAGGTGACACAAACTGGTGAGCTTGATCAATGGGTGTTATATTTAAAGTCTCCCTTAGAAGATTAACATCCAATACGAATTAGGTTTCATCCAGCTGAAAACTGTAAGCTCCAGTCTTTGCCTCATATACAAGTGTATTCCAAAACTGTTGAATGTAGATAGCAGGAACGGAAGCTGAAGCAGTGAATGCTCTGAAGAAGTTTGTATTTTGTAGGATATCCACAGAGATCTGAAAGATTGGATTCTTTTGCTTCTTTTGAATATCCAAGACATAGTTGCTCTTTCCAATAGGCACCCATGCAGCAAAAGGAAGTATTTGATCATCAGATCTTGTAGGAGCAGGAGCAGGAACATTCTCATTAGCCATTTTGTCTGCACAAGAATATCAGCAAAGACATGCAGACATGACACGTATTTTGATGTTAGATGTGAGCATTGACATGCTTCGATTGATTATGGTGAGATTAAGTCAACGTTGGTCAAGGATATCCGATGAACACACACAAGTTAACAAGTCCCGGATGGGTGTTAACGAGGTAATTGGGCCTTTGGATTGGGCCTTGAGAGGGTATTGGGACTAATGGGCCAAAACTTTAAGATTCTGGCCCAAACCGCTACCCACTTGACACCAAACCGCTGCGGGATGAGATAATCAAACCGCTATGAAGAGGAATGATCAAACAGCAAATTAGAGGAATGATCAAACCGCTATGTAGTGGAATGATCAAACCGCTATGACCAAACAGCTACGGGTTTTATATTCGTTTTAATCAAACCGCTATGACCAAACCGCTAACAATATTTTATTTGATTAAATTAAACCGCCATGTCCAAACCGCTATCATTATTTTAATAAATATATTAAACCGCTACTAGTTAAGAAAAATTCAAAATAGCGGTTTGGATTATTTTAATAATAAAAATAATCTTCATCAAACCGCTACCTCGTAGCGGTTTGCCTGCTTATAATAATATATTGATTAATCATCAAACCGCTATCAGGCAAATCTAAGCAAGCCGCTATCAAGCTTCTCTAAGCAAACCGCTATCAGGCAAGTTACAACCAAACCACTATTTAGAAAAATAGATTAAACCGCTATCAAGCAAAATAGATTAAACCGCTAGCAAGAATAGAATACCAACAGACAAATAGCTACATATCAAACCGCTATCAAGAACTAGCAAACAAACACATTCGAGTACCATTTTGAACACTACTGGACATGTATTTGTGGGTTCCAATACATTCCTAAATGACTCCGTGAACACATACACACTTAACAACAACAAACAACAACAGTTGACTATTAAAAGTCAACATACACTCGAAAATCATCATATTGGACCATCAAGAGATTTGGGATCAAACTTGGGCATCAAACTAACATCATCTACTCCTAAACAACATATCCCAGCACTAAAAACACAATTCCAAACACTCTATGGCATTTCGATCGAAAACGAGCCTAGACTATATCATAGTATCAAAATGTGTTTGGTTTATACGAAACCAATTATGATCGAGTAGTCTATACCCCTATCCGCACCTATCCCAGCCTTTAAATCTCAATTACAAACAACATTTAACTTACAAGAAAAAATCCTAGAACGAATCTAGAGATTGTACTCCTTTTAATGTGTTTTGTTTCGATTAGTTTCACTTAAGGCATCATCTAAAATTATTGAATGAAGTTTTATAGTTACCTTAGCAAGGAATCCACATAAAGTCGAGAATCAAGTGTGGCGAATTGGTGGCGGTTTGCGTGTGAGTGTGTGCGTGTGTGTGTGTTTTTCTAAGTTTGATCAGATAAGGAGGTTTGACCGATTATGGAAAATCGCTGCTATTTATATATCTAAGTTTTAGATATGACAAAATTAGTCCCTGGGATTTCTAACTTCTTTTATTAATCGTTTAAAGTGTTTCAAAGGTGAAATACGTTTGAAGGTTGGCAGATTTAGTCCTTGAAGTTTGAAGGCTCTAGGAAACAAGTAGCAGATTGCACATAGGTCCCTAAACTTTCTAACTATAGACAATTTGGATCCTTTGAGTTAACATTAATTAACTCCCCCTCAAATTATGACCCCGTATAATTACAAAAACATTTTCTATTAATTATGAGATGTGTTTAGAAGCCCGTTTGATGCAATAAACTTGAAATCACTCTCCCCCTCAAATAATGACTCGTTTTCTATTGAAAGAGTTGTAGTCGTTGTTTGAGTTGAAAAGTTTATTTTAAAAAACCTGAACTGATGAATTTCCAACAACACATTACCACCGTGATTAACACAAATAATTTTTGAAGAATCAATTAAGAAGAAAATTATTTGGTTATAAAAAAAGACTTCTCTTCCGAAAGAGGAACAACGCACTGAAACGTACATTGATCCTTGGATGCATGGATATTAAGTAATCCATTCCCGGGAAAAATTAATTACCCGTTGTTAGGAGCAGCTGTCTTTTTGGCGACATGCTTTCCTCAAATTGAAAAGCGGGTTGCAGTCGGAAATAACTGCAAACCATTAAGACATGTTTTAAAACAGTTTGAACTTCCGCTCGAACTTCATTTAAAGACCCGTGTCATTATTAAATGACATTTCTAGGTCTGTAAATGTTATCGATTTACAGAAGACATGTCTTGAAAAATATTTTTGGTATTTTTTGTTTTTCTAATTTTTGTAGGTTTTATATTTTTGTATTTTTTTGTGTTTAATTATATACAAATATACATAGGATATAGGAAGACCATCCTTTACTCCTCTTCTTCTTCCTGAAGACGTTTAAGGGTTTCCGGAGACATACTCTTCATACCAAGACGCGGGAGTAGAAATTCGAACCGCTCTCTTGGTAATGCCTTGGTGAATATGTTCGCAAGCTGATAATCCGTCGTCACGAAATAGAGTTCAACCACGCCCTTCTCAACCTGCTCGCGAATGAAATGGTGACGTAATGTGAATTCTTGACCGTAGTGCTGACATTGTTGCAGTAAGAGCAATACACAGCGGTTATCACAATAAGGGTGGACTCTTATTCAAGGCAAAACTGTATAGTACATGAAGATGTGAATTCATACCAGATTATCTGAGCACTAAAGCCAATCCAGACATGGCAATGTATACACCCAAGGTTGAGATCGCGATTACCTCTTCTGCTTCTTTGAGGACTAGCTGACTAATTTATCTCCAAGGAACTGAGCACTCCGACATACTTCTCGTAGTATCCTGACACTTTGCCTGATCCGCATCTGCATAGGCCTTAGTGTCAATAGCGGTGTCATATCGATAACCACAGACCCAATTATTGGAGACCTCTAGGTGATACCGAACGACCCTTTAAGTGCTTCAAGTACTTTCTTGGTAAGCGATGCCTGAGTCCGACTCTCATGCATACAGCGAATACAAGGTTGGGTCTGCTGCATTGAGGTCATTAGGGACCCACTTATCGACAGAATATGGAGTCTGGTCAACTGGAATCCCCTAAGGGGGGCCTCATCCAGGTTAAGTTTGATCCACCATTGCGTACAATAAGGTCACACCCGAATCATCCTAAATTTCTTAAGGATTTTCTAGAGCAAATTTTGATTGATTAATTAAAAAGTATGCCTCCGGGATTGAGAAACTTGTAATCCTAGGAAAAAAGACATTTGTCCCATCATGAGACATTTAGAATTTTGAACTCATCTCATTGGAAAATATGTCACATGCTTTAGTCTCGAGCATAATATGATATCACACATATATTTGAAAAAAGAGAATATTTTGCATTTTTTTTTCGAGTGAAAATGTCGGATCAACTGTCACCTTGAAAACTGATGCTAGATAGAAGAACCATTGACAAGGGGTCATACACCCCGAGGAGCTCTTTAACCTTACCCAGCTTCGTCAACGTAAACCTTGTCGGATGTCTGATCAACGAAACCCCTCTGTTGTCTAACCATAATTCTATCCTTCATCTCGGCATATAATGAATCTGCTGTCCTTGAATCCAT
Source organism: Tanacetum coccineum (assembly GCA_026074375.1). Classification (NCBI taxonomy): domain Eukaryota; kingdom Viridiplantae; phylum Streptophyta; class Magnoliopsida; order Asterales; family Asteraceae; genus Tanacetum; species Tanacetum coccineum. The sequence goes on from BQNB010011576.1 coordinate 65,103, forward strand.
TTGATAGCTAGGTCCCATTTTTTACTGGTGGCATTGGCTATGCAAGATTCTTATAGCCTCGTTGCTTAACTGGTGCAAAGGATTCTTCAAAATCCATTCCCTCCTCATTCAGATATCCCGTGGCCACCACCTTGCCTTGTTTTTCAGAACTCACGTACTCATCAAGCTTAACTTTGTAAATCCACTTGAGAGCTATAATCATGACACAGTCAGTCGTGGTACTAATTCCTATACTTAAAGTCGATCAAATTCGTGAATCTCATCTTGCATGGCTTGAAACCAACAATCTTCAGTTATGGCAAATTGTGAAGTTCAATTGGTTTGACTTTTGACAATACAGAGTTATACAAGCAACCACCAGCATCGTTAACAAGTTGTTTGTCTTAGTGGGAGACCGGTTCGATAGGGATTGCCATAACCATTATCCAAAGCTGGTTCGATCCTTGCTGCTCCATTTCCTAGATGATTTATGTAATATAGTGACATGATTTATTCTTTTCTGCTAGAACTAACTAACCATCCCCGTATATGATGCTTCTAACTAGATTTGAGCAAACACAAATATACAAAGGGATCATGTCAACAGACAAAAGGATTGTCTTCAATGATATTAGATCCAGCTGCAACGCCTTGTTGTGAACTTGGAGATTGTAATGCCGAAGATGACAGTGAATGACTTAGAGAAGGTGCATCTTGATCAATGATAGTAGAAGAAGGTGTACCGGCTGAATTGACTGGAACTAGAACTGGTGGAGCAGGAGAAACCTGTCTTTCAACACGAGGAGGTTCTAGGTATTCATCAAACATTGGTTGGAATAAAATCTCCAGTTCTTTATTTGTTGGGGGTACATATGGTGCTGTTGGGACCGGATTGGGTACAAGCCCTGAACTTATCTGTCCAGGCGTCAGAAATGTAGGTGCGGGTCCTGTATTGAGTTGCACAGGAGCTATTGGCTCAGACATCTCATCGAATTGAACGTGAATAGTTTCCATGATTCTTTGGGTTCTTTTGTTGTAGATTCTATAACTCTTCCTGCTTGGTGCATAACCAACAAAAATTCCAATATCAGCAGTTGGTTGTAATTTTCCAAGATCCTCGCTGTCATTCGTAGGGTAACAAAGAGCACCAAAGACTCGAAAGAAGGTAAGTTCAGGCTTCTTATCATGCACCAGCTCATATGGGGTTTTGTTATGATGAGTGTGAATGAGGGATCTATTTTGGGTGTAACAAGCAGTAGCAACGGCTTCTGCCCATAGAAACATCGGAGCCTTGGAAAATATCAGCATTGTCCGAGCAGCCTCCGCAAGAGTACGATTCTATCTTTCGACAACGCCGTTCTGTTGTGGAGTCCTCAGAACTGATTTTTGGTGAAAAATGCCAACACTTTCATAGTATTCAGTCAGAACTTGATTAACAAATTATGTGCCATTATCGGTACGGATGTTTCTGACAGTTTTGTTGAGACCGACTTGTATTCGCTTCAAAAATTTGATGATGAACTCTGGGATTTCATCTTTCGATCTCAAAAACTTGACCCAAGTAAACCTAGAATAGTCATCAATGATGACTAAGATGTATTTCTTCCCATTAATTGTTTGCACTCGCATTGGTCTACATAAATCCATGGGAAGGGTATTAAGAACTTCCAAGTTGGTGTTTTCAGTTTTGGGTGTGTGGTTATGCTTTTTGCTCTTTCTTAGTTGACATGCGGAGCAAAGATGATATTTCTCAAACTTCAATCTAGGTAATCCTCTTACTAAATCCTTTCTTGCAAGGTCATTGATGGTACCGAAGTTCAAGTGGTTTAAACGACGATGCCATAACCATGATTTGTTCTTGGAGGCTTTGGACAACAAGCAGACTGGGGAGGACTTCATTATATCTTCAACCAAGATAGTGTACAAATTAGAACCATGAGAACCTTTAATTAATTCAACACCATCCGTATCTCGAACATAACATGAATGCTTCCTGAATGCAACTTCCAGATCAGAATCGCAAAATTGTTTGACAGAAAATAGATTGTGTCCCGGTCTTTCCACATAGTATACCCTAGAGATCACACTGTCACTAATCACGTAATCTCTATAACCCATTATAGCACCAAAGTGGTCATTCCTGAATCTAACTGTCCCGATGAACTTTTTCACAAAATTCTTGAGCCGTGAGCGATCCTGCGTCATATGTTTTGAGCAGCCTGAGTCCAAATACCAAAGGACGATCTGTACGACCTACATTTGAAAACAAACGAAGATGGAGAGTTTGGAAAGTTGGATCCCTAATTTTGGTTGGGGTCCAGTTGGTTAGCATAAGCAATAGCAGATTGCATAGAGGTAGCAATTGTCTGATTTTCAGGTGGAGTGGGAATGCTAACAGGAACTGCCTTGTACTGTTGGTTTTTACGTTGGTATCTAGTTAATGGTTTCTGAGATGTGTGACTTAATTTCCCAGTTTTCACAGTTTTACTAGTACTAACGTTTTCTGTTTGCTTAGCAGGCACTACTTTGGATTTAGTGAGCCTGGGCACTGTTCTCTTAAAGTGAATATTCTTCCCGTGGGCCTCTATTGATAACCAACACTAGTAAGCACGTTTCCTGTTGCTTTCCACACTTGCTTAACTTGCTTAGGTTTCCAAACTTGCTTAACTTTACGCACAACATTTTTAACAGATGGGGATGCATTCACAGAGTGCAAATAATTAACCACACACATATCATGATTTGCAGAAATTAAGCATTTGTTACATGTCTTGCAAACAGAATGAGAATTCGAATTAATTATAGTACGCTTAGAGCTAATACTAGAATCAACATGATTCGTGGTTTTCAAACTAGACTTATTGGTCCTAGGGTGTTCTTCTACTTTCTTCTTGTTGACACGTTTAACCGGCGAGATCCTATTTTTCTTGGTATTGCTCCTAGGCTGTGATCCGCTAGTATCAGTGCAACTGTTTACTCCTGTAGAAGGAATCACAGGGATATTATTCTTCTGAATGTTCAGTTGCTCTACATGTTTGTGTGTGTTATTATTTGATGTTTCACATTGGTCCTCAAAAGTAACTTGCTTTTTCCTAGTTAAAGGGGTAGTAACATGCTTTTCATCTCATTTACTGAAGTCTTTCGGACAAGTGCCAATCACATATTCTAATAGTTCCTAAGAGTGTTTAGTGTAAAGGCAAGCAGATGCAAGTGATCTATCTAGTGGTCTTTCAACCTTAGATTCCTCTACTATCTCACGAAGGGTTTCTACACTTTCCTTACGATGTTTGAGATAATCTAGATGAACTTGCCTATTGTTCTTATTATGAGGGGGAATTGGTTCAACATCGATAGCATACTTACCAGGTGCAAGAACTCTTGGTTTAACAGAATTTATTGGGATGCATCTCATATTTTCATGTATTTGGGCTTTCAGATTCTCATTTTCAGCTAACAAGGTAGTTGTCTGTTCGATATGTTTAGCACGCGTGATCTTAATAGAATCATACAATTCCTTGTAATGCTGCTTAATTTTTGCATTCTCAGCCCTAAAAAGCTCATTTTGTTCTTGAAAAACGATGACTTTTTTAGTTAATTGATTTATCTGAAAATCTAAGGCCCTGAAATCAAGAGTACTGTCTGCTTCACTACGGGTCTCTTTTAATTAAAAGATTTGCATTCTCAATTTTTTGATGGCGTTGTCCTTTCCTTGAATGGAAGCTTTCATATTTTTCGATTACAAAGACTGAGTCAAAATCAGGAGCATCTCGAGCGGGTAGAGATGTGTTGTTTCCAAAACTTTCTTTAAGGTTTTGATACTTTAACTGTAAATTTAAGTGATTTACCTCAAGATTGGAAAAACATTTTACTAATTCAGTAAGATCATCTTATCACGTAATTTAGAAAGCTCTGCTTCAAGTTCCAGACAACGTGCTTGAACAACAGTGTGGGCATCATGCATTTCAGTGAATCTAGATACAGTAAGCTCAGAATTGGTTGCAATATAAAACACTTCTTTGGAGAAGCAATCAGCAATTAAACTATCATTTGCGATGAGAAGATTTTTTTGCTCAATCTCATCATACTTCCTATTCACAACATTTTGGTCAACCTCAGCTTCCAACTCTTCAAAAATTTCTTTCATTTCTTTAATTTCTTTAGTGAGAGCCTTTTGAATACCCTCAAAATGTTCTTTAAGTGTTTTGAAAAATGGAATGACTTCGATGAGATAGCATTCCTTGGTTTGTTCAAAACCCCTTTCCCCTTCAGTGATGCCCGTTGGTGTAATTCTCTTTTTACAGGTTTTTTCAAATTCCGAAAAAAGTTGTATAAGTGCAAAAATGTTAATTTTCACTTGACTTTTTGTTGAAAGCACCCTGGGGACAAGCGTTGCAGGTGTATTGGGAGGGTACACCGTCAACGCTTTGATTGGTCTTGAAGTTGGGGTCTGCTCTTTGAGAGCTTCTGCTTTCATCTTGAGGACATCCTTGGACCAAAATATCTGACTAGGGGTCAGTTATGTCTGTGGTGTAAAGGTCGCCAGATAGTTCTCTTTCGAGTAATCTGGGGGTCTAGTATTAATGTTTTGTTCAGCCCACATAGGCGTTTTCATTTTGTCATTCATTTTCTTCCTAGTGATTTCAGCTATCTCTAGGGTATCCTCTGAGTTGTGCACTATGGTCGGGACATGATTGGTTTTGATAATTTCATGACCATTATATAGAGCAGGCTGAACTTGCTTTGCACGGGTGAGACATAAGGGGTTCTTGTAGCCAATAGCTACCTTTTTCTGTTCATCATAATAAGGCTTTGGTTTACACAGCATGTGAACTGTTTGAAGAGACTGGTCTTGTTTGTATAATTTATCCTCGACCTTTTCTTTTAAGGCTTTCATGTCCAAAAATTCTTCAAGGTATTTGTTTTCTTTCTGTTTAAAATCCTTTTTCAAAGACGTAACTTCTTCTACCATTGACTTGTTATGGTTGATGGTAGAGTTAAGTTGCATTTTTACAGAATGAAGTTCCTTTTTCAAATTTTCTTCCTTAATATTACGGTCAGTGATAACTATTCTTAATTGTTCCTCAATTTTTTGTTCTCTTTCAGTTAATTCAAACTTGGCCCGTCTCTCATACAGTTCAACTTGTTCCTTATATGTTGCAAGTTCAACAGTCAATGATGCATTAACTACTTTGTTCTGCCTATTCGCAGAAACACTTTGGGCTGTCTGTTCATGCATTTCATTAATTATCATCATATAAGCATCATTTGGCACAGAAGATACATTACTTTGTACAACGGACACTGCGTTGTCCTTTACATACTGATCATACGAAATCATATTACTATCACTCGCATAATCAGTATGTGAGTCAACAACGTAGTTTGGTTGTACATCGTCATGCATCTCGTGTACTTCATGATGTTCGCAAACAGCATCCTGATAGTTGTCATGATCTGGTACCTCAGATAGAATGTCTGAATCATATGACGGACTGGCTTCATCATAAACAGGATATGCGGATAAGAGATTTGCCATGAACAATGTCTGTCCAGTATGAGCCTCATCAACATAAGAGTCAAGTGCATCACAATCATCAGCTTGAAACATATTATCCACATTGAGTGCTAAATCTTGAACTGGTTGCTCGTCCACATCCTCATCAACAACATTGTCTTGTCCACCTGCAATAAACAGCAACTGCTCTTCATCCAATGCCACCCTATTCTCCTAAGCTTGCATCAGCAACATCTTGTCTTTGAAGTATTCGGAGTTCTGTGGTCGCTTGGGCTGAGTGCAGTTCCTTGCTATGTGGCCTATACCATTACAGCTGTAACACTTAATCTGTATTGCTTGACCTTGATTTGCATTCCCAACTCTGTTCTGAGCTCCATCATAACCAGCTGCACATGTACCCCTTTCATTGTTCCCATGACCTCTATTCTAACGACCCTGAACATTCTGAACAACAACCCCGCCGTCTTGAACTGTGGCTTGGTTCCTTGTATTTGATGAAGTTCTGAGTTGATTGTTAGTTTGAGGAAGGTATGTTTTGTATGATTGGGTGAGTAAGGCAAGTGTGTTGGTTAAGTTCTCATTAAGTTGTCCGTTGGAGAGAGTCTTGAATCAAGTTGGGTGTTGTTAGCAAAGTGTGGTTGAACATATATGGATGGTGAAGTTGTAGATGATTGTGAATAGTACTGCTGATGTGAAACATTGGACATCAAGGCAAGAGGATCAACAGTGTGTTGAGTGAATCGACCCAACATCATTTTGTTCTTATTGGCATGTGCCTCATGCTGCTTTAGATAAGCATACAGCTAATCATAGTTGGAGTCCCTCAAACCTCTATTTAGTTTCACTGCTGTTACAAATCTACCCTATTCAGGCAACATGTTATTAACAAACTTTGAATTCAACTGCATTCTGGACATGGTCATCTTGATGTTCCGCATGTCATTGATGAGTTTGGCAAACCGGACATAGTAGTCGTGAATGTGAATGGTATTTTCTTTCACCCGTTCTCTGACCGGGAAGTGTTTCAAAGTCATCATACAGTTGTGATTCACGGTCCTCTTTTGTTAATTCTGAAACCGTTCCAGGAGCAATCTTCAACATTATCTCATATTCCCCTTTGCATCGGTTGGGAAATGATTGATAAGAGATTAGATATCTGTTGCAGCCCTTGAAGTAGGATGTTCGTTGCCCGAATGTCAGCATTGTACCTTTCCTTATCTTCAGGTGACAAGTTAGAATAGACTCGTGGTCGTTTTGGACCATGATGTGGGGCACCTTCAGTCCCTTAGGTTATTGTTTCCCGAAATGTCCCTATCTGAAATGGTCCTTTATCAATTGACTTCAGAATGTTCACACCATTCTCTTTACCCCGACAATACAGTCGAAAACATTGTTGCCATGATGCAAAGTCTGTCCTATCAAGCATAGTTGGTCCCGATTTAATCGTGAACTTGGGCACATTGGATATCTTTCGAAAGATTAGCCATCGTAATAGATTGTGAAATGATTAAGTTGATCAAACAATGATTAGTGATTGTATGTTAAAAGTGGTGATTGTGTGAAATGGTGAATTGTTGTAAAAGGTTGTTAGGATTACAGGTTGAAGAATTTAACAAATTTAGTTCAAAAATCCAAAAAGTCAACAACTCGCTGGATGTAACTCGCTAGAAGAGAGTAGATACTCCACTGCCATAGAAAGTAAATTGACAGGAGATCCTGGTTCATTAAGTCTCTAAGAAAAATGAATCATCAAAAACCTGAACTCGTATTGCTTAACTCGCTGGAAGAGAGTAGACAACTCGCTGGCCAGAAATTAAATTGACATAGTTCCTATTCACAAGTCGCTAGAAACAAATCTTCAAAAACCTGTAACTCCTATGCATAAACATCGCTGGAAGAAGTAGACAACCTCACGACAAGACAGTTATATTGGACATGAGTTCCTATTTCACAAGTCTCTATAAAAAATGATCTTTAAAAACCTGTAACTCGTTGTGCAATAACTACGCTAGTATCCAACTTCGCTACATGTAAGAGTCGCTAAGTCCAACTCGCTAACCTGCAAGAAGAAATAACTCCGACTTGTACCTTAACCTCGCTACCTGCACCAAACGACAAGTCGCTGACACAGTACTTTCTGACACACAATGTACTATTCTGAAACTCGCCCAGTGACATGTCACTTAACCTCGCTACGAGAAACCAGCGAACAGTGATCTAACTCGCCTGGAATGAAAAACTTGGGTTTTATACCTAAAAACAACCTAAAAATCACCCTTTTGAACTTTTTTTTGGTGCCTGGTTTCTTAGCACCAACATGGTACTAGAAGGCAAAATAACAACTATAAAAACATGAACTTTAACATCATAAACGTCAAGATCAAAGAAAACCAAGAACAAAACTATAAACCTTCAAAAACCACAACTATTATAGATCTAAACTACCCAGGAAAATGCACACACAATCTAGCCTAATCACCATGTGCCTCTGATAATCAATTGTAGGATATTGGAAATCATAACACAATCGAATGACTAGTGGATTAGCCAAGTTCTAGAGAGAGAAAGTGAGAGAGAACTTTCTAGAGTGAGAAAATAAACTTGTATTAATGAAATGACTAACCCACCTCTTCCATGGCATGGAAGAGGCTGGTTTATAGTATCAACTAAAACCGGCCTGAATTCCTTGGTAAGGGCTAACACGTTGGTTTAATACCACTGTCCCATTAACCCGAACATTATACATTAACTAACTACATAAATACGGCAACAATAAACAGTAAAATACACGGGGTGACCACGATCTTTTTTCTAATACTAACACGTTGTAAACATAAAGATCTCTACTATAAATAAAGATATCATTAAGGTCATGTAATTTTGGTGGTATGTCACGATCAATATGAGAGTCGTATAAACACAAGGTTTCGTGTGTGTTTATAGTAGAGTAAAATATATAACGTCCTTAATAGGGTTTAGGCCTCAATGATTGTAAATCTCTAGTTACTAGTTAGGAGTAACCCGATCTATTCTGATCAAAAGTATTTGTGGGTTGTATTGAATAAAATGAAAAACCTTGAAAAACATCATTGTTATTATTATTATTATTCCGCTGCATAATTGTTTATCTTTGACGTTTGTAATCCTAGATAAGATCTAAACAATTTGAGCTTAAACGATCTTTCTTAGAACATAATATCAAGGAACAAACCAAAATGTGGCCATCTTGTGAACCCGACAAAAAAATGTGTATGGTGGGGTAAAACAGTGGGTATGCTAAAACGTAGTGAATGTAAGGTTATGGTACTACAACTTATACGATAATAGAGAAGAAATATAAAAAGGAAAATGACTATCCTTTCCTGATTTCCTTTTAGCTAAATACGGAAAGAGCCAAACTGATGCCTTAGTTTGGGACAATAGATATGCTGAATGGTATGATATTAGTCCCTCGTCCGAAGCATCCTCTCAAGAATCAAACAAACCAAGACCTAGAGATTATACCTTTAGGGAATGGCATTGATTAAGGTCGGGCATACAGACATTAGTGAACCTGTAAAAAAGGAACTATTAAAATTATGGTTAATTGATTGTTTCCAAGATAACTCGGCCTTTGAAAATAATCCAACTCATAGGAGCTTTGATGATTACAAGTGGGAATTAAATTTAGAAATCGATAAGCTAGCGGATGAGTACGAACTTGGATATAGGAAGAAGGGACACATTTTTAGATAACATATAAGGAAATATTTTAATAACCAAGAGCATAATAAAGAATTATGAGTGGCAAAATTATGAGTTCGAAAATAAAGAAATGTGAGGAAGTAGGAATAAGGGACAAAGACTAACTATCGATCCTCCAGAAGTACAAGTAGAAAAACTTTCCGAGGTTAAGAAATACTCGTTAACCAAGAATAGGTGGACAAAGATTCATCTTGAACCAAAGACTGGATAATATTTTAAACCCCTTGGAAGGAAGAACTAATCAAAATTTAAAAAAATGACGCCCCGAAAGGAAGTAGAACACTCAACAAAACCGCAAGCATTAGCAATGAGTATAACATAAAGACTCGGTAAATAAACAAAGTACTTGTCGGGAAAGACAACCTCGAGAAAAGAAACCTAAAATTTAAGAGAAAATTTCGCTTTTTGTAGGGTGCATTAGAGGTGGGTGGTGGTGTGTGCAGTGTTGGACGATATAGGGAAGGCTAAGGTGTAGATATGCAGAAACGAGCACGAGACTAAGGCTATCGTATGTACGTTAGGACGAGTACATATTATATCGGAAGTCAGCGTGCCTCGAAACTAAATAACATAAGTCGTAGTACGTGGTCCAGTATCATTACGTATGCGCTGCTGACAATCTGTGGAGGGGTGTCTGTGCTAGATGGGGGGGGGGGTAGAGGGGAGGCGGTGCTTGGAAGCAGGAGGGCGGTTTTGATTGTATGACCGGGGGCGCCATAAGCCAGGTGAATGTAGTGTAGCGGGACGGATAACTCATTTCATGATACTCCGTAACACCTTAAAACCTTTAAAAATTTATAACCACTCGATCGACGAACCCTTATGGTTACGCCGTAACCTCCTTCTGAAATCTAAAAATTTAAGTTTTAAACATGTCTAAACCTTGGTAAACGTAAATGGATTCCTTGTAAGTATGTTCTCTGGAAGCCCTTCACGAGACTAAACTCGTCCACTTGGGCCACCAAGTGTGCTTGTTTAAAAGGCTTGTTGCATATGCTAAATGCAACCGTGATTCCTACGAAAATGAGTTAGGTTTGTATTTCCTGTACACTTCATAATTCTTATAGAACGATTTTATGCTTTGTTTGTTTTTGTGACACAGGGGATAAAGAGCTTGCGAGAAGACGGAAATAATCTAAAGATTTTCGCCAAATTTTTAATTTCGAAGCAATGCTCAAGGAGTTTCTTGTCTTAATTCTACTCTTTCCTTTTTATTTCATTTCCTTAATGTACAATAGGGACATTGTACAAATCAAGTGGGGGATGGGAGTAGAATTAATACTTGACGTATATTTTGCCTTTGATTTTCTAGTTTTCTTATGAAAATTAAGTCAATTTTATGAAAATTTTTGACAATTTTTTCTTAAATAACTAGAATAAATCTTTGCCGAATGCACATTACCCTTTATTATACTTGTTGAATATAAGCCTAATAATCTCCTTTCCATCATATTACTAAAAAACTACCAAAAATATTGGAGGTGTGCTGGAGTATTGAAGACTTTAGAACTTGGCATGTAATCGAATACGAGACGCAAATTTATTAGTAGTAAATAAGATAGATCAAGAAGGCAACACTTAGGAAATCACCAAAATAGCCAATATGTGTGTATTTATCGACTTGTTACCATAGTTTTAAAAAGTGCGCCTTAAGGCGCGCCAGTAACTAAGGCCTCCTAGCTCAGCACTAGGTATTTTTTCCAGATCGATGCTCCGCACTAAGCACAAGTCTCACAAAAAGCGCAGAGCCTTGGGATTTAGAGCCTTAAGCCTAGGCGCGCCTAGGAAAGGTGACGGATTTTAAAACTTTCTTTTTGAATTAAACATTCATCTCCCTCATATGTTAATAATAGATTACTTAGAAACTACCAAGAAACTAAATAAATCAATCAATTTGAGTATGGTCATTCAATTCAAGTGTCTGCACATACAGACTCCTCCCTTTATTTTACACATAAGATAACGTAATCTTGTTATGCCATTAATCTGATACATTGCTTGATATTTTTGTTAAACTATTAAAAATTTTTAGATACAATAAATTATTTTTTAGTGTTTATTTAAATCATCATTTAGATCTATTAACTTTTTGCCTAAACTATTATAATTTTACATAGTTTAATGCCACTCATATTAATGAAGCCCCGCGCCTTGAAATCTACGACCTCACCTCAGAGGCTCCATAAGCCCTTTGCGCCTTAGTGTGCCTTGAGCCTTTCAAAACACTGCTTGTTACACTGACTTGTCGACTTCCTGTGATAACCCCTTTTTGTTGCACTCATTATTAGTGCAAGATTACCCCTAGATCACCCTTGTTAAACCAATCTATGTTTTTCACCCTTACTCTGGTATGTTTCGTACCCCATTTCCACCTTAGCCTATCCTATAGTCTTAAATATGTTTTCGTTTTGAAATTTAGTGGCTAACTTTATGTACAATGGTTCGTGGGAATGGAAACAAAAATTATATCTTTTCCCGTGGAAGACCAATCAGTTATGATCTAAGAAAGACACCCCAGTATCACCACTTTCGTCATGTATATCCCAGTAGGGAGATGTGTTGCGTATAATAACAAATGTTGCAGGGGCAATTAATTTAATAAATAAACCCTTTAACATATTGCATAATAATGAAGAAAATAAAGAGAAAAAGGATGCCAAACAAAAGCCACTCCATGTGCAAAAAAAATGTAAAGATGGTGGCACAATAAAAAATAAAAATTGGAGCTAGTAAGCCTATTATTGCACCAATACATCTCCTTTAAAAAAGAAGTTAGTAGAGCCCATTTTTACACCAAGTCATAACAATACTACAGAAGAATGAAAGAGCTAAGAACCCCATTATTGAAGATCAGATTTTCAGACTTTGACTCTTGGACCCATGGATGGACAGTAGCTAGTTATGACAACCTTAGATTATTTTAGACTATTTGTTTTGTGTTTCATATACCAAACATTAAATGTGTATCCTAAGAGTCTATCCTCCTAATCCCTTTATCACCCTATAAAAACCACCATTTGACTCATGTTCCTTTAATAATAACTTAGACCCTAATTCAAACTGGTGTAAATTAGTGTACATTCCAAGCATATGATAGAATACATGATATGACTTTGGCAATTGAGCGATCACCCTGAAAATGAAAAACTTAGACTATTGTAGAGCGGAGTGACTATTTATCCTTTTATCGTGAGGAGTTCGCTTTGATGTTTTCTAGCAAAGAGTAAAATAAATACAAATACTAGAAGTAAAATCACGAGAAATATTTATATGAAAAGATTTAACAGGTTCTACTTGAGGGCAAGCAGAAGTCAAGTAGGGGGATATTTGATAACATCAAATATTTAATACATTTTGGTGGCAAAATACCCTCTATATTACCTACAAATGTTTCACTAACACTCGAAAACGAGATATTTTCTATCATTTTGTAGTTTTCGTGTGAAATGTCTAAAAGTGACAAGAAACAAGTGGAAAAAAAGGACTGAAAGTGTAAATACTGAAAATGTTACGGTGTGTAACACCAAAAATGGTTACACCATAACATAAATTAAGAAAGAACAAAGATCAAAGAATACTTACGGCGTAACACCATATCTAGTTACGCAGTAACCATAATTTGGATGGAAATCTTGACCAAAGTTATATTAATGGGGCGTAACACCTTACCAGATCCGCCGCAATCAAGAAGATCCACAAATATGGAATGAAGATCACGTACTTATGGACATTATTTAAAGGTTACGGCATAACACCATATCTGGTTACCGCCGATACAACTGCTTAAATATGGAATGCCGTGTAAGAAGGTTACGGCGTAACAACCTGTTATTGGTTTAGCCGTAACAGTTCAAAACGCTATAAAAGAGGCCGAATTCAATTAATCTATTCTGACATCAACTTGCCTCATAAGCCAATAATAGAGGCGCAAAGGCTCCAACCTTCAAAAAATTCCACTGGAGTCCTGTTTGGACTATAAATACCCCCTCCATACTTAAATGGATGGGTGAGGATTCATTATTATCTCATTAAGTTTGTGTCTTTCTCTCTCTAGAAAACACACATCTTTCCTTTTCTCTCATTCTTAATAATATGGCTAAGCATTTATTTTATCCTCCCCGACCTCCGGATCGTCCTTTGTTATTGTTATCTTATTATTAACATTTACTTCCCCCGAGAATCCTACCAAGGGTACCCTTGAATCCCTTAGCTTTGCCTTTATGTCGGGTCCCAGGTTTCAAAAATAATGCTCGTACATAACCTCTGAAGAACTTCCGCTGTCAACATATATCCTTCGGACTTGATAACCTTTGATACGAGCTTCCAAAATTATCGGGGAGTCCACCAGCCTGCACCTAGGAATAGAAGGGAATGATATTTCGTTGTCCATCTATTGCTCCATCCTTTCGTATGTTCTTTTGCTATGTCCCTTGCCTCTGGCCATTCCAATTGTGTTTCTACCTTCCATCCTGAGGACATAGTATTTTCTTTTATGCCGAGTGTACTTCGACCCATTGGGCCTCTTTCCTTGATGTGCGTTGTCTTCTTGTATTTCGGAGAGGATTTCAATGCTACGTATCCTTTTGACAGTCTTTGAGAAGCTTAGGTCCCTGGAGGTGACGATCAAAGACGAGAGAGTGGACGCCAGACAACGGGATGAGGGAGGTCTCTCTCTAAAACCTAGGTTTCCACCGTCACTTTCAGTCGTTACGTCCTTTTCTCTTCGGTATTTATGTTCTCCCATAGGTTTACCTCTTCCTAGACAAGGTAGATTGGGATGTCGGTCCCACGGATAGCGCCAATGTTGAGGTAAATTTACGTAGGCATGTTCGGCTTGGTAAATGGGCCTTAATCTTCAAGATCACTAGTTCAGATTGGCTCCTTCGGAGGTTGCTCCTTCGTATCCTAGCTGAAATTAAGAAAGAACACCATTAACTCGCCTCGGGATTTTAGTTTGGGACGAACTACGGCGTAAGAGTAACTACGTATTATGAGATAATTGCAAAGGGAAATGTAAGTAAAGTAGTGCGGTTCGGAGTGTGTGTGTGGCGATCCGTCCTGAGGGAATGAGCTTCCCTCTTATACTACTCGAGTCTTACATGACGACACGAGAATATTGGTTGTCTTCTAGGGTCAGCGAGGCAGTCGCTGGGTTGGTACTTCCTATTTACTTACTGGCTTAGTTATCGTTGGTATGTCAGCCTAAGGATAGTGGTCCAGACTTAGTACTATACTCTTGTCGGATTTTCCTTAGGTTCGGCTACACCTGCACAGGACTAGTGACCCCAGACATGATCTGTCCTTTGACATACCAACTTCTTCGGAGTACATGTCTGGCTTAGACCGTGATAGTTTAGCAGAGGTGATTTGGCCATATTTCTCCTTCGGAGGCTCAGAGGGAGACTATACCTCATCAAGTGGCAAGATGTGAGATCATCTCCTTGTAAGCACGATAGGAAGAAATACAGAGATCATTCGGGAGACCCTATGCTGGAACATAACGGTGATTGTCCGCATCTTCGTCATTATCCTCCTCATGAATAGAATGGAATAGAATGAATGAGCTGCACACGTGCAAGTAGTAAGAATTAGAGTTAGAAGCAAAGAGCGTTAAGACGACTAAGTTAAGAAGACTTACCATCCGAAATATGGGTGTCCTTTACTTGATAATCATCCTGAATGATTTGCTCGTTCAAAGTTTTGACCACAAGAGGCGAAGTGGTTTCTTGTGTATGATTGCTCAAATTAACGACAGACACCTCAATTCCTTTCTTTTTCGGCCCAATGGTTTCATTAAGAGGTTTAGGAATAGTATGATGGATAGGAGCAACAAAAATGGTATCCTCTGAATTTGACGCGGTAAGACTGTTGGAAACACGAAAAGTGTCGGTCACTTCCAAGTTGTAATAGTCTTAGCTCGTAGTTTATGTAATGATTAGATTAGTAATCTAGTCCGGCCCAAGACCCATGGGAAGCCCATTAGAACCCATGGGCCGGCCATCCATGTACTATATAAACCCTCTCCTAGCCTTGGAGAGGGTTGGTTGTTCCATTTGTAACATTTCATCATAATACACTTCATCCATTTTCCATCCATTCTATCTCTAACATCACAACCCACATCTCACTCTTGTTCTTGGTTTGATCATAAGATTACTAGAATTCTTCAATTGGTATCAAGAGCCATGGAGTGGTGTGTTTAGTTTTTGTGTTTGATTTGTGTTCAAAAACCTTTACAAAGAGCAAAATAGTGATTCAAATTTTTTGGCTTAAAAACCTTAAAGTTTTCATTTTTATTGTTCCTATAGGGTTAGTAACACTAGTTGTACAAGAATTTTTTGCTAAAAACCATTAAAAATCGTGTCTTTTTGAGTTTTGAAGATTTGAGTTTCGTAGTAGTTGGGACCGAACGAGTTGGACCGAACAAGGAAACCGAACGAGTAAGCCGAACAAGTCAACCGAACTAGAATATTCTAGTTTGAACCGAACGAGCATTACTCAAGTTGGAACCGAACGAGTCCTTTACTTTGAACCGAACAAGAGGAATCGAACTAGTGACAACCGAACAAGCAGGACCGAACGAGTAGGACCGAACTAGTTAAAAAAGGACCGAACTAGTTAAACTTTGTCAATCGAACTAGTGACAACCGAACAAGCAGGACCGAACTAGTTAAAATTTGTCAACCGAACTAGTGAAACCAACTTAAGTTTAAACTTAACAACTCGTTTTTAAATTATACG